>JAJOOB010033752.1:0-18484 GCA_029582485.1 Solanum tarapatanum
AATACCCCTTACTATTTCCGGTTTTGACTTTCCATAACTGGACAGCCTAACTTCAAAAGGCCATAGCTCACTCATCCGACCTCGAAACTTATCAAACTCAGTGGCGTTGGAAAGACAATTCAAAGTTATTTCCTACGGTATCTGGTAGCACACCTAACTCATCCTGAGCTAGGAGTTATAGTCCTTTGAAGTCGACCCAAAACTCATACTTAGCTTAACTTGCAAAATTTCAGATTTTGGTATTTCCAATTTAATTCTTTTTGGAACTCAAGGTGCTACATCTAGTGACCTTAACCCCTAAGAAATTTTAATTCCTCGGTAAAATCTCACTCACTACGATGAACGGTTCGAGTCTTAGTTCGAAAATTTTTTTTGGGGTGTTACACCTCACCACCAAAATATTTCACTATTACCATAATTTGATACTGGGGCAAATTTGAATCAAAATTTGCTATGTTCCTACATCCTCGAACTACATATGGCCTGATTTCTCATGAAACCTGAGATATGTAGGCAGCTCAGAAGCCAGAGTTTGGCCATAACTCCATAAACATTTCTTGTCAAGTTGTTGTTCAAAGTATATTTTGGTGGTCGCCTGAAATTGGATTGTGTCAATATTTCTTTGTCCACGTCTTCTTTACTCTCCTCCATGGACAAAGAAATGGGAAAGCTGTTGACACCCAATTTTGGTTCTCCATATTTAATTAATTAAGCTTCCATAATAATAATATTAATAACAATAATAACAATAAAAATATATATATGTATGTATACATATGACAAATTTTTTCAAGAATATGATAATAAAATATATATGTTGCGAAATTTTGTAGGAATACGAAAATATTTTCATTTATTTATTTTGTTCGATAAATTTAAATAATATTTCTTCTAAAATTAAATATATTATAAATATTACTTAATTTCTCATTTTTTAGATTTACGTCAAATAAATGTCGTTCTTAAGAATTAAATCGATTTTTTGTTTAAATATAATTTCTATTATTAAAAGTAAATACTTTCGTACATTATTCAAAATTAGTAAGCTTTGATGAGTTACTAATTTATACTAATTTAATTTTCAAAGAATGACTATTTTTTTCAAATAAGCTAATCTTGCAAAATAATTATTTTTAATATAAAGAAAGGGTTTATAATTTAAATAGATTTAATTTGAGCAAAACTTGGCAATTCAAGTTCTTTTAATTCAGCCAATTTGGGTGTGCCACGTAGGAAGCACATGGATTGTGTTTCTTCAGCTTTAATCTTGATCATCCAATTTAATCTAAGGGCTTAAATTAATCCATACTTTTACTATTATTAATTTATATACTAGATTTACCGCACGTGCGTTGCATGTGGTTGCCTCGTCTTGAGACTGATACATGTAATGAAAATGTGTTTGTACTATATTTGGCACAATTAGCTTTGGGCTTCACCGTAGGCTGTCAGCCGGAGGGGTCGGTTTTATGCATGTGGGACTATTTTGCAAATGCTGAGTAGAAAATGCGGGTCCTCTTTCGCAAGTGGGAAGGACCTGGCCTTCAACTTGTTTGAAGAACTCCTGTGTTTAGCTCCTTTTTGGCTTTTTTCCTTCTTAACCCATTTTTATAGCTCTTCACCTGGAATACTCATAATACACACATAATTAGTGTGTTTGATTATTTGTAAGCATGAAATCAGAAAGAAAATTCATAAATGGTCAATTCACCACTTATCACATATAATTGGTACATTTCTGTTGGAGGGGATCAGTCATTACTACACTTAAGCGTAATTCATTCCCACACAAGTGGAAGGTGAGTTTTTAAGAATAGCAATACATTATGTCACCACCTGTTATTTTTACTTGAGGTGGAAGAGGTGTGGTAACAACTAATAGATGGACATACGCTATTTAATTCCATTTTTAAAATGGGTAACATACATCATTGGTTTGGATTGGATGTCTACTACTTTTTTCAAGTTATACCAAACTGAGAAGTGTAGTTTTCATCTTGTCTTGTAGTTAATGTTGTGAATTCAATTTGTCAAACACCGGTAGGACTGTGTGTTATACTAAGGCAGTAACAGGGCATAGAGAATGAAATTGGACATACCTATTTATTTTTTTGCTGATGTTGGATATTTGTTGTGATATTGGTTGTTTGTTTGTTGCAGAATCTGTGCTGGAGTGTTTTAATGCAGGGATAGCGAGTAGTTGCGTCTGTTAGGGGATGATCGCTGGTGACAGTCCACAATGCGAGACTTAGAAGTCATGTCTCTTTGTGAAGGATTGAGTTGTGTGTGAAAGGAGTATGGTAACGTGAGGTGCACGGGTGTTGCACATGTATGCCAAGTCTTTAGATCCATATACACAAAAAAGTTTTTGGTTAATCTACATTACAGTAGTACATAATATCGATCTGTAATTCAGTATTCATTACGTCATACTTAATGACCAGACACACAACTTTGCTTGTTGTTGTATGACATGTATAGTCGAGCGTCGTACTGTTAATTAGTTAGTACGATGTTTGATGGTACCTACTTGTGCTAAGACTTAACAATTTGCCTTATTAGTTATGTTCTGTCATGAACAACATGTCCCCTTTTCAATAGTATTTAATAATTGTACCGTATATTTACATACTTAATACACAAAAGTAACGTGTTATTCTATTAATATAATCACTCAATTTATTGTATCAATAAAATCGCTCAATTTAACGAATCCGTTAGTTAAGATCTGACCTTGAGTGAAGGACGATAAATTCACCAATGCCTATATTGTAGCCCTATGATAGAAAAATAGCCATTACTATAACAACTACTTTTTCGAGCAGGGGAGGAAGTGACAATTGGCGTTATTTCTGTGTGAAAACTGAAAATGCATCTTACCATAAGCCAATTCTAATTTTTGACATTTCTTTACACATCGCTCTGAAATTTTATTGGTTTATGGATTTGTGAAGCAATTTTTTGAGAAAAGAATACTGATTAGTTAATAATTTCTTAATTAGTCAATTATTGTCAAGTGTGTTGACCTTTAGGTTGCCACTTCACAACTTATAATGTTTTTGTCCTTGCTTCAATATAGATATAGATTCTTCTTCTCTTTGTATGGTTCTTCCTTTGTGACATAATATTTACTTGTATAATATTCGATACCAAATCTATATCTCCTCTATCCAATTTTCTATATTTGTATCCATAATATAATTAGACAAATAAAATAAGAGAATACTCTAGGTGAAATGATAAGAGTATGAAACATGAATGGCATTATGCTATCAATTACTTGCAATTACGGATGGACATGGTATGATATTGAAAAGTTTAGTTCAATAATTTCGGTTACGATTTTTAAAAATACCATGCAATTATCATACCAAATAATTTGGTATGATTCGATATTTTAAAGTTCGATTTTAATATTTTACAGTACGGTAAATTGGTAACCATACTTTTGTCAACTTAAAGTCGTCAAATTACATATATTCGTATAATAAAGAATTATGACTTAAGTTTTCAAGAAACGTATCAATTATATCATACTAATATCTTATACATGCAAAAATATTCAAAATAAAGTACAAACAATTATCTTTGTCAATCAATCACCCAAAAAGAACATTAAAATCAAGATAGAGTAATCAAAATTTCAACATCTATATAATTAGTTACTCTTTTATATATTTGCTAGTATTATTTAATTACATGTATATAAATTTTACATGAAACTATATACTTTTATACAGTATTCTCAAATACCATGCATATCGAATATCAAAATTCTTAAAAATGCATACCAAATACCATAAAATTCCAACCACTATATATTAATTTTTTTGATTTCAATATAGCATTTGATATATACCATATCATGCACATCCTACTATTAATAAGTAGAACCCCACGCATGTTTCATATATAAAATAATTACACCAATAGCATATAAAAAAGTAGAGATAGAGAACATTACTTTTAAATATCCATATGTAGTTACAATAATAATGTGTAGAATATGAGGAACAAATAATTTATTCTTCCAACTTAATCCAATTCCTCTTGAATATGAACTTAAGAAGTTGTGTTTGACTTCCATATTTCACACCAACTTTCATGAAATTTTGTGCTTAATGTGTCATGTCTCCGTAGCAAAATATCTCAATCGAACAAATAAATTTGATTACTGTAAGCATCTCTCTCTATTCTTTTTATTGGAGCCATCAGGAACCTAAGTTAATCCCCAAGAGCCTTATTACTCTTTCCATCTCAACGTTGATATTTTTAAACAAAAAAAAAAAAACCTTTAAACAGATATAGGTAGCAATAAAATCAAAACAAAAACTTTTGCAAACTTCAAAAATGATCTGCAACTCAAAAAAAATGCAGGATTTATATATATGGAGTGAGAACATTACCACAGTTAGGAATAAAATTGAGTCATGAATCGTCAATCCCTGTTGAATGGGTGCCTTTAGAACTTTCATTGTAGATTAAAAAAGTTGAAGGTAACTATATATTCAAATAATTATGGAAGATATTTCAAAAATTTATAATAACATACGAGTAGATGGATCACATCTAACATTTCCATGTAGCAGTTTCATACTCCATTAAAATTTTTACTGATCACTTTTTTTTCTTAGTAGAAAAGAAAAAGAAAAAACATACCGTCAATCCAACATCTTTGAAAAATCATGCATCATCTGCAAAATAAGTAATGAAATAATAATAATGCTATATAAATATGAGAAGCACAAAATTTAAGTTGTTACTGCAATTATGTATTACCACAGTTACGTATTCAATCGATCCATTTCTTCGATTCTTGGAATTTGTAAACACATCTGTTTGAGAATTATTATGCAATGTAGTATCTTATGCAAGAGAATTGGAGAACATAAATGAGAATTGGATTTAAAATAGTGAAATAAAAAAATAGAGGTTCATTAAATTTTTCAAACTGATACGGTTACCCATATATTTGATAGATTTCTGAAGCAATTTTTCTTTTTTAAAAAATACTAATTAGTTAAGAATTTCTTAATTAGTCAATTATTGCCAAGTGTGTTAACTTTAGGCTATCACTTGACAACTTATGATATAGATGAGACATCAACGAATAATTTTGGAATATTTTAGAATTTTATCATGTAACCAAAGGTAAGTTATCACAGAAAAAACAACTTCAACATTTCTAACCACAAGAGAATTTAGTATTAAAAAATAAAAGGAAAACAGCGTGATATACCCGTCAATTTTGTAATTTAGAGTAACATTTCATGGTGAAAGTGCTCACATACCACCGTTAAAAAGTGGTTCACACATAATCTTTTCGTTTAACGAAAGTTACAAAATTAATTTTAATTTATTTTTAAAAAAAATCACATATTATATATGATCCATTGATCCTCCAACAAACGAGTATATTTGATCAAAATTACTTTGACTTCTTTGATTCAACAACTAATTCGAATTTTAATTAAATATCTCCCTTATAGATATATTTATTTATCTTTATTTGAGTTCCTATTTTTATTTCATTTTTTTTCTTTCATTCTTCAGTGTAAAAATATGAAAAGAAACAAAGTGAATAGTATAAGGGAAAAAAAGTTGGAAAAAATAATTAAAACTAATTTTTTACAGCCATATTGTAATTTATTTTTTATATTTGTAAAAAAAAAAAATAGGGATGATAAATTTTACAAAAAAAAAAAATGTGAAATAAATTTAACCATCAAAATAATACTCAAATTAGCTATTGAATCAAAAAAGTATAAGAAAACCACATGAGAGAAGACTCAAATATAATACGGATTTTTAAAAATGAAAAATCAAAAAAATAATTTAAAATTAATTTCTTCAAATCCATTGGAGCAAAAGGGTATATCAAAGTCATTTTTGTAACAATATGAATCACTTTAATAACGAAGGATATATCAACTCTAAATTGCAAAGTTAAAGAGTATATCATACCCTTTTCCTTAAAATAAAACAGACCTGAGCGGAGGTTCTGGAATGATTCCGCCATTGGTTTAAAACCTGAGTCGAGGGAATGAATAGGCAAATGTTACAAAAGTTGAGTCCACTACTACCAGAATGAAATAATAGGTATAGACAGACAGTTGGCTGCAAAGGAATAAACTTAAATTTACAGTCTCATTTCTGCTGCTGTTGGAACACAGCAACGTCAGGACTGAAAACATGACTATCAAGTCTTAATTCAAACTTGGCCATTAACCTATTTCTAACAGAATTTACAAAACGGTATTGAAACAAACCTAGGGTTTCTCCATTTCTTCAGAACTATGCTTGTTCACAAATGAATCACAAGCACCCTCTGATTCTGAACAATTGGAGCCCATTTGCCGGTTATTTGGGCCTTGATCGAGCTGCTCCTCTGTCTTTAGTCGTGTTTTGAATGGCCTCTCAAAATCTTTTGCAGCCCCAGGATCTATCACTAGTTTACCAAGTTTTTGCTCCTGTAATGATGACATCAAGGGATTTCATGCCATTTACTAATAATGGGAAGAAAGTAAAACTCCAAATTGATTGAACTGCCATTGACATCCAGCATGATTTATGCATGCACATTCTAATGTATACAAGGAGAAATTAAAACACATGGTCAACAATTGATAGATAATATGGATAAATACATCAAAATTGTGGACACACTATACTCGTTGGCCACGAGAAAATGATCAAAATGGTCCTTAACGTGTTCCTAATATATTTTAAGGAAAAAAGACTAATATACCCCCGAACTATCGAAAATGGTACGCATATACCCTTCGTTATACTATTGGGACACCAAAGTCCTTGCCGTCCAAAAAGTGGAGCCCTTATATCCTTCACACTAACGGACGGACACGTGGAACCATCTTGTGCATCTACCCAATTATTCACTTAATTTAAACTCACCAAAAAAGACCACCCAAACAAAAAAACACCCACCCAAATAATTATCTAACCCACTCACTCACTAACACCCTAATAATATACCCAAACTACTATTCTTATCCTTCTTCATATAGCCACCATATCTTCCTTCTTCCTCCATACTTGCATCCTCCATTGTTCTTCAACCAAGCAAAAAGAAAAATGCCTTCATCAATGAGTTCTCTTTCTCCTACTGAAAGCCCATATCTCCATTTCCTTTTGGAATCATCTCGTCCTTTTCTTCACGGAGAATTTGAGTCAATCGACAAAGATCTTCTCAACCTTATCGTCGTTTTACATTCCATCGGCGTCGACGAGTGCTGGTACAAACACGACACTTTCTTGACCACTTAGTCCATATCTACAAAATTCTCAAAATCTGGAAAGCCCCAAAATTTGCTTGTCTTTGTGGTCTTCTCCATTCGGCTTAATCTAATTCATATGTAAATTTGGCTCTATTCAATCCGTCTACTGGCTGTGAAAATTGAGTATCTATTCTACGATTCTTCATGACTATGTAAACCCAAGAAACACATTTTTTACAAAATTTCAATAAAAAATCAAACAAATAAACAAATTTGAAGTAACACGCTATCTCATCCAACAAAAAGAGTAAAGCACATAAAAGCTGGAAACTTTATCCAAATTGCGAGTATAAATTAGTATATGAACTACACAATTCAATCGGAGATGGTCTGGGTGCAGGAGCGACAGAGGTTACAGGAGAGAAAGAAGAGCCAATTGGAGAGAAAATCAGAGGTGATTCAGAGTTCATTGGAGTTGTAATTAAGCAGGAAGGATCGTCCTTCTGAGTTCGCTGGTGGTCGGACATGGCGACGAGTCAACTCGATGAACTAAAGTCGAGTGAATGATTAATATTTTGCAAATTGCGAAGTTTCTTTGAGAATACGTGTAGTTAGGGTTTGTTAATTCGGGTCTTAAATGGGTTAAGGATATAATTGGGTGGGATTTTAGTTTTTGAGTAAAAATAAAATAAAAATTGAGCAAATTATTGAGATGGTGCCACGTGTCCGTCCGTTAGTGTTTAGAATATAAGTGCTCCACTTTTTGGACGGCAAGGACTTTGGTGTCTCAATAGTATAACGAAGGGTATATGCATACCATTTTCAATAGTTCGGAGATATATTTGTCCTTTTTCCCTATATTTTATTTGATTGAAATGGTTCTTAATGTATAACACATATGTTCATTCTGATTCTTAATATATTTCACAAATGGTCCTTAATGTATAACAAAATGTGTTTATTTTGGTCTTTTATCCTAAACATAACAGATTAATAAAAAAAAATTAAATTTCCCTGTGGACGTACGTGGCTAACAAAATTCACTATTGATGTCTTCTTTGTTAGCTCCAAAAAAGTACTCCATAAAATCTAACACCATTTTTCCTACGTTCTCCAACAAAATTTACTATTTTCTCTTTTCTAAAATATTATTCTACTTACCTAGTACTCATTTCTGTTTTCCCTCAAAGTTACAAAAAGGGATCCAAACAAAAAAAATATTCATGTCTGATCCTTTCTGTGTACATGCACATTCTAAAGCTAACAAAGAAGACAACAATGGTGGATTTTGTTAACCATATGGGATCAACAGGTAAATTTAACACTTTTTCTTTTTAATAAATTTGTTAGGTTTAGGGTAAAAACAAAAAAGAACACCTTTTGTTATCATTTCAATCCGGTCAAATATATTGAGGACCAAAATGAACATTTTTGTTATACATTTAGGACTATATCAATAAAGTGAATTATATTACGGACCAAGATAAAGCATTACCCATACATTAAAGACCATTTTGATCATTTTCTCCGCTTGCCACCTGTGTGGTCTTTCATTGGATGATGTTAACAAACTCGGGTTAAATATGAGTCTTGAATTGAGAGATGGGAAGAAGGTGAGATTTTGGGAGGATGCATGGTTGGGACATGGACCTCTGAGAGACCGATTTCCTAACAAGAAGTTGAAACTATTGCACAATGCAGGAATAATGGGAAACAGAATCTGAAATTTGGAACAATGGCAGAACTGTGAATTGACAATCTGACCACTTTTACGGATGTTGGAAAAAGTAAAACGGGAAGGTGAAAAGCAAGAATTATTTGAGGCAATAGCACAGGGATAATTTTGGTGAAGAGAGAATATAAACAGTTCAGGAGAAGAAGCTGACAAGAAATAGAATGCAAATAACCTTGCCCATCAGTTTCGGAAAAAAAGCACCGACAAAGCTCTTAAAGTACAGCCTTACATGATGCACACTTGACACAACATGAATTGTCAAGAAAAGGCTCTACATATGCAACAGATGTTGTAGGTGCTGTAAGGATATGGAAGACACAACCCACTAGACCATACATTGAAAAGCAGCTAGAGAAATCTGGAACATGTTCTTAAGCCTAAGGAGTATTAACCTTATCCAAAGAAACGGGTATTAAGCTGAACCAACTGACGACAAAAAGGGAATTCCAGAAGCAAGGCTGTCAGTATTTTTTATGTAAACAGAGTATCTTGTTCATGCTAATGTGTGAAAAGTTTTAATTAACTTTTCCCAAAACAAGAACGAAAAAGTATTTCAACTACACCTTGTCCCAAACAAGAAATGAACAGAGGGGAGGGAGATTACCAATGTAAAAGAAATGCAGTATCCTAAGGTGGACTACAACTTTACTAGCTTTGATTGGAAAGTTCCCAGACTAGCTGATCTTTTAAAGGATTCAGAGACGGTGACTCTCAATGAACAAGCCGAGGATCGCAATACATAGTATTGACAGAACGACGGAAAATTCACTGTAAGGGGTCATTTGGTACGCGAACTAAATTATCATGGGATAATAGTCCTCGACTAATTTATCCCACCTGGGAGATGGGACAAAATAATCCCAAATTGAATGGGATAAGATGGGATATTCGAGGATTAAGTGTGGGATAAAATTTATACTGCATTTGGTTGATGGTATAAATTTATCCTGCAAATGGGACAAAATAATCATAAGTTGGATGGGATACAACATACCCACTGAAATCCCACAAAGTAGGGTCTGAGGATGAGGAGGATACTATGTATGCAGGCCTACCACTACCTCTCCAAGGTAGAGAGGTTTTTCGAGAAACCCCCGACTCAAGCAAATCAAAGCAGCAACTAAAAGAAAAATAGCAGTAGAGAGAAATATAACAACTAATTGCAATGCGGAAAATATATGATATAAGCAAGGAAATGTAACAAAAACAACAATAACAAGGTGCGATCACCTAAACACATGAATAGGTGATATCAGATACAAAAGGTCAAAGACTACATGAATAGGGTAATACTACGACTGACACAGTGCTCTATACTAGCATTAAGCCAAATACATGAATTGCTTAGTAATAAGACAACTCCTGACTGCCTGTTAACCTTCTACCCTTATTTGCGACCTCCATACCCTCTTATCTAAGATTATGTCCTTGATAAGCTAAAGATGTTCCATGTCTAATCACCTCTCCCCAATACTTCTTCGGCCTACCTCTGCCTCTCCTCGACCCCACTATGTCATACCTCTCACACATCCTCTTTGGAGCATTCACACCTCCTTTTCACATGCCCAAACTATCTTAGTCTCATTTCCATCATCTTGTCTACCACAAAGGTCACTCCTACTTTGTCCCAGATATCCTCATTCCTAACTCTATCGCTCCTAGTATGCCCACTCATACATCCTCATTTCCACCACTTGCATCTTCTGAACCTTGACTGGCCAACACTTTATCCCATACAACAAAGTCGATCTAACCACCAATCTATAGAACATTCCTTTAAGTTTTGGTGGTACCTTCTCGTCACACAAGATGTCGGATGAAAGCCTCCACTTTATCCATGTCGCACTAATATGTGTGACATCATTGTTAAAATCCCCATTTCCATGTATCAAAGACCCCAAATACTTAAATATTTCCCTCTTGAGAGCAACTTGTGCATCAAGTCTCACTTCCACACTTTCCTCATGTGTCACATCACTAAATTTACACTCTATATACTTTGTTTTGGTCCTCCTCAACCTGAACCCTTTAGACTCCAGAGTCGGTCTCCACACCTCCAACCTATTGTTAACTCCACCCTGAGTCTCTTCGATCAAAAAATGTCATCTCCAAAAATATACACCATGGCAGCTCACCTAATGTGTAGTACGCATTAAGGGAATCCGCTACAAATAAAAGTTGGCAACTGCACCAAATGTGTAATTGACTCTAATTAAGTGATGAGCTTGTCCTTTTTAAATAAAAATGATTTGCTTACAAAATCTCAATTTTACTACAAGCATTCAAGCAACTTTAGCAGATATCAAATTAGTACCCAGTAATAGTGCTTCAACTATTACTTCAACTATAGTTGTCTTGACATATTATTTATCTTCAAATTATATGTTTGAAGTAAATATGAAGTACATATTTGGACCTATTTTCCTATTTGGTAACAAGGCATATTATTATCAAGCAGAAATTGAATAATTTAATTTTTGAATCACTCTATTTGAAACAGGTTATATTGGTAACTTTGAACATATCACATGATTGGTCAGATCTTCTAACTCTTTGTTACTATTGATTAGACATTCTAACTATTTGTTACTTGATTAATACTCAATAGCTATTGCCAACATATGTTCTCACTCCTCATTAAAAGTACAAAAGAAGTCTTACGAAAATCATTCAGTGGAAGCAGCACCAACCTTGTATAGCAACCTCCTGCATTTGTTAAGGATCTCCTAGAAGCAGATCAGGGAGGTGTCACCACGACGAGATATGTCTCGTGAGATGTGCTCACGCTCCAGCAAAATTACTCTCTTTTTGTAACTACCCATCACAAGCTACTACAAATACTACTAGTGATAGGAATGTTTGTAATGCTAATAATAGCATAGCTACTGCTATAAACAATATGTACTCCAATATGGTAGCTACTGCCTCCCTTGTAAATCTTGTTTGAAGTTAATATAATCTTCATGACCCAAAAAATAAGGGTATTGTATGATCACATTGCAATTTTTCAAACTACAAGTCCATAACAATATTATCTAACTTAACTAAATTGATTAGTTTTTGCAGGTTCAGATAATGTCCATTGTTGTGCCTGCGTATAAATAATTGACACGACCATTACACGATATTATTAACGTGCAACGACGTTTATAGAAACTAGTTAGGACTCAAACACAATTCAATTAGTGTTCCTAGACAGTCATTTTTTTCACATTTTTTTACTGCTACTGGTTTCAAATTCTTTTGTGCTCCCTATTTACGCACAAGTATATCAACCTATACGAAATTCACACTTAGGGAAAACCAGATACCCCTCAAAGCACTATGAACGACCATATTAAAATAGAAAAAAATCCATGACGCAAAAGTGGGGTGTTTCGTTGCTACTACAACTATGTATAACAATGATGTCTAGGGAAATTTCACCAAATGTGCAGGCAACTCTGCAGCTAACATCTCTTTCCATTTAATTGAGATGGGAGGTTCTGTCCTGTCTCCTGTCTATTCTTTTCCCTTCTTACTGCAAGCTTAGAATATAGCATCTAGATGTCCATTATTTTTCACAATACATAAAGCAGTTTATCGCTTAAAATAAAAGGAAAACAAAGTCTGCATTATTTTAACTTCCCCCAGAATTTTAACGCAAGAAACCTGGAGAATCTTGCAGTTAAGCTACAAATCAGATTACATTTGCATGAATGTAATTGATATTGCAATCTGACAAATGATAATGCAACACTGTAATGGCATATGCTATTACAAAAATGTATTGAACACACTTATAAAACCAGGAAGTCTAAGGTGATATCGGTGGTAACCGGCCTGAAGATGTAAAGATTTTAACAACTGTGAGAATCATGTCGTGCATTTGCTTTTCTTTACCACGTTTATAAACTAATATTAGGGGTTATGATTGCTTACACTTTGGAGTGCCTCAAGTTTTCTCTGCAGGGCTTCATGTTCTGCCTGAATACGGAATGGAACACCGTGCTTCTGATAAACATTAGTTTGTGCCAGATCCTCGTCAATTTCACTTGCAGTAGTTGCAAAAGGATGATTTGCAGGAATCCACCTGATAGTGTCAGGATCCACATCAGGAGGCACTGAATCACCTTCTCTAAGAAATAATGTTGGTCTCTTCCACTGATATGCACGTGATCTCCGCTTCTGATGGACAGCTTGTTGCTCCTTGGTAAGAGTTACTGGTGCCAAACGGTACACTTGCCCACACATCTCTACAGTTGAATTGCTCTTGCTGACTTTCACTAATGGATTATTGAATGGGTCGTCATATTTAAGAGGATTTGATCTGAATTTCAAGACAAATCAATAAGCAAAAGCATGCATTGCAGCATTTAAAAACTATGCAAGCACTGAATTTCAAAAAATTATCATATCAGCAGAATATGATCATATGACGAGAATCTACATCCTGAAAAGTAATGAAACAGAAGAAATACATCATAGACAAGCAATTCAAAAGGTTAATGATCCATACATGCCTCTTCTATCTGATCTTAATTGACCACGCCTGACAAGATCAGCTACAGACCCAGGGCGGTTGCGTTTTGACCTTTTTGCAACATAACTCCTCACCAAAATAACCAACAAGGTGACCATGGTAGATAGTGCAATTGCTAAACTAACACCAGAATGTTTCTTTACCTGCAATAAAAACACATGTATTAAAGAGAAAATGCCAAAATGAAGAAAGCAGGACCTTCCCTTTCCTTTGACCAATGGGTCCTCTGCCGAACCTGGTCTCCATCTTTGAACCCAAAGGTCTCTAAATAAAAGTGAATACAAGGTCTAAGCTGCTTTTAATCGTGAATTTAATCAATAAATACATTGCACTGGATCTGAACATCTAATCGGAATTATTGAGAGCCCAGATGGAACATGAAAAATTTGCAATCTCACTGAAGAAAGAAATAGTTGGTATGTCGAGAAAAAGTAACATCATATCACATACCACAAGATAGCAGGGAGAACAAAAAAGTGATATGAATATAGACATGTTGAGCCATTTACCAGGAGGGTAGCGGGAGGTAGAGATTTGACGCTCTCTTGTAATTTGGTAACAGCGTGTTGCAGTAGAAGAGGAAAATTGGGCTTGTTGGACTTGACAACCATAACTTGGTGCGGAAGATTTTTCGAATTCTTGGCATCACCATTGGCAACTACGTTAAGCTTCTTGAAGGTCCTCTTCCTAGTACTAGTATACCTCCGGAATGCCTCAAGTGGTACCGGAACTGAGACGGTATGAAGTTGTAGACTCCACATTGAAGCTCCCATTTTTTCTCCTATCTCAAAACTAGGGTTTCCCCTTCATATCCAAAATCAATCCTAAAACAAAATTAAACAGTAAATAGCCTACAATTGCTTCATCTTTACCTGATGATAAATTTCATAAATCCTTCTGTCCCAAATTTAACTAGCCATATGAGAATTATTCTCTTCTTTTTTTTTAATAACAAAAAAATTGTATTAAACTTTAATCCACAACAAATTTAATAATTGAATTAATTGTTCAATTAAGTTCATTAAATATGATTTTATAAGGTATAAATAATACATTCCACTAGCTTATTTAATTGGACTACAAATGATGAATCCATTTTGTCACGTACAAAAAGTCATTTTATCCTAGATACCTACATTGGTTTCATTTATGTGTCAATGGTCAAATGAATGAACCAATAGAATCATGTTATATGTCAAAATGATATACTATATCTAGTCAAATCAAACGCTAAAGAAATGGGGTTATGTATACATGTGATTTGTTCTGACTAATCAAATGTTGTTGTGTCAACTCCAAGATGATTGGTCGAAAAGATTTTGTTATTATCACAATTCATTCATCCTACAACTATAAATAGAGGTCCCTCAAAATTTAGAAAAAGAGATTAGAATTCTATATAAGCCAAAGAGAAAGGTTGTGGATCAAACATCACATATGTTGAAGGTTCACGGTGATTGAGGTGCGTGCTTCAACATCTAAGTTTCACACAAGGAACCTCCTGCTCTTAAGGATAAACTACGATATTTGATGAACTGGCAGGTCAGCCACGTAATTTATCCCTCAAGCTGAACGAACTTGACCTGCTCCTTTAGTGAAGAACTATTCTACTCATGATCTAGGTGTGCCAACTATAGTATTTTCTTTGAAAATTTGGAGGCATTACCTCTATGGTATATATTGTGAGAATTTCACAGATCACTGCTACTTTTAGGATAATTTTTAGCAAGAGGGATCTCAATTTGAGACAACAACGGTGTTTGGAGTTACTTAAGGATTATGAATAATCATTTTTTATCATCCAAATAAAACTAATGTAGTAGCTGATGCATAGGGTCATAAGGTAGTTAACATGGTAGCTTGACAATGTTGCAGGTCAAGAAGGGATCTTTGTATATAGATGTTCAGTCCTTGGATAAATCTTTATGAGACTATATACTTCAGAGCCTGACAGAGTTCTTGCTTGTGTTGAGGTATAGTCGCTTTTGATGGAATAGAATAAGGCTCGACTACTTAAAAATGAGAAATTATCCTTGATTTCGAGCTAAAGTTTGAATCGGGAATGTGTTTTGAGGGTCAAGTATCGTAGTTGTGTTACTGAAGTGGATGACTTAACTAGGTTGAGTGATCTTGGGTGTATTTATATGCCTATTTATTATGATATGCCCACATATACCTTGTGTTTTGAGAGTATTCTTTATGTTATTTGCTATGTTTTTTATTAACTTACAATAATTGCACACTAAGACATGTGATTAGCTTATGCAAGAGTTTATGATGGGTAAGTGAGATTTTCACAAATCACTTCTACTTTTAGGATAGTTTTAGCAAGAGGGATCTCAATTTGAGACAACAACAGTGTTTGGAGTTACTTAAGGATTATGATTGATCATTTTTTTATCATCTGAATAAAGCTAATGTAATAGTTGATGCATTGGGTCATAAGGTATTAACATGGTAGCTTGGCAACGTTGCGGGTCGAGGAATGATCTTTGTATATAGATGTTCAGTCCTTGGATAATAGCTTTTTCAGACTATATACTTTAGAGCCTGACAGAATTATTGCTTATGTTGAGGTATAGTCATTTCTGATGGAATAGATTAAGGCTCGACTACTTTAAAATGAGAAATTATCCTTGATTCGAGCTAAAGTTTGAATTAGGAATGTGTTTTGAGGGTTAAGAATCGTAGTTGTGTTACTGAAGTGGATGACTTGACTAGGCTGAGTGATATTAGGCGTCTTAATATGCATATTTACTATGATTTTCCAACATATACCTTATGTTTGAAAAATATTATTCATGTTATTTGCTATGTTGTGATTATCTTACAATGATTGTACACTAAGACATGTGATTATCTCATGCAGGAGTTTTTGAAGGAAAAGTGAGACCATAGGATCTAGAACAAAGAAGGAAAGCGTGGACGCAACTCCAAGGAGCACGCGAAGAATGAAAATGAGAAAAATTGGGCTAAGGCGTGCTGCCCCATCCCCTAAAATACAAAGCCCCTAGCTTGGCACACTGTAGGTGCACCGCTCCATGGACAAAACTACTGAAACCCAATATTGGCGCGCCACGTCAGGGTCATCATGACGAAAATTCTCAAATTTTAGGAATCAAAATCCCACGAGAAAAATAAATTAATTTTCCGAACCCTATAAATAGAACCTTAGGCCTCTTTTGTAGGGTTACTTCTTCTTTTTGAAGTGCAAGAGCAAGGAAATATAATTCATCTTAGGTTTCAATCTTATACTATTTCTGTCACGACCCGAGCCTACACTCTGGACGTGGCTGGCACTCGAGAACCATTGCTAGTCCCCAAGCAAACCGTCATCATGGCTGACTACAAGCGGAAGACTAACTCAAGCATACAAAAGCTTAAAAACTGAATAAAAATTCATGAAACTACAATACAAAACTTTAACTCAAATGAACAACTCTGAATATAAAAATAATATACAACTCGCCATAAAATAGGCAACTTAAGTCTTTAAACATTTAACAAAATAAATTATACAGACTTCTCAACTATACCGACTATCTATGAAGCCTCTAACTATTAAAGATAGAAGTCGGGACAAGACCCACGACATTCTGACTAAACTGAAAAGTAAATGAAATCCTCCGAAAACAAGGAGGCTCACCATAGCTAACTCGAACTTCCGGATGTATCAACAAAGCTCTTGTTGATGACCCTGAAAACCTGTGTCTGCATCATGAAAAGATGCAGGACAAATGGCTCAGTATGTGGAATGTACGAGCATGTACGAGGAATTCTAAAGCATAAACATAAGCTTGAACTTTGATAAAAAGGAAACATACTTACCTCTTCTCAACTCACTCAACTCAAAGAAACATAGCTCAACTCAATGATAAGATATTCAACTCAGAGGTATACTCAAGGATACTCAAAACTACTCAAACTTACTCAACTCAGAAGTACTCAAGTATAAGATACTTAACTCGAAATACTCAAGAATAATGCAACAGTAAAAAATGCAATATATATGAAAAGCTGTAAAAATGTAGATAGCAACTCAATGTATTGAAAAATACAATAAAACTCAGTATGTATATAAAAATACAAAATAACTCTGTGGGAAATTCTCTAATCGACAACCACCACTATGAACCTAAGTGGTGATACAATGTTTTACCTCACGCTGCCAAGGACCGTCATATACCTTGTCGGGGGTATAGAACATAACTCACTAAGTGGATCCACTATTCTAAGCTAAAAGTATCTTAAGGAGTCATCTAAAAAGTATGATCTTTTAATACCCATGATGGCTACATGGTTTATGGAGACTTGAGTTATCTGAACTCGCATCCCCATATCGGTGCTCAATACTACTCCCAAAATATACTTAGCTCATATGTTTGTAAAAACAAAACTCTTTCTTTGGTTTGAGATAATTACTCAAAACTTAGCTTAAAAGCCCTCTTGGAAATCATAGTTTCATCTTTACTGAAAAACTAGCTCAAAGGCTTTTTTGAAATCTCAATTTTCTTTCTTATTTAAATGTGAAAACATTTACTCTTTGGGAATACATAGTCCCGATATACTCTTTTGAAGAAATGAACTCAACTCTTTACTCTTTACTCTTTGCTTAACTCAAAACTTAAGTCTTAAAACAAAGTTAAAACGTTTGTAAAAGACTTCTTAAAATATGGTTCATGCCGAATTATGGACGTGAACGACTCAATGCAAGGTTTTCAATAACCATGGATAGAACTCAAATACTTGGAACTCAAGAATTTCAATGATACTACTAATTTCAAGAATGCTGAACTCAGAGGGTTCATGCGGAATTATGAGCATGAACTACTCAACTCAAGGACTCAAAGATACTCCTCATCTCAAGACTGTTCGACTTATAGTGTTCATGCAAAATTATGGGCATGAACAATTCAACTCAAGGACTTCATGGGTAACATGTAATAGTCCCATGATTAGAAATATAATCTCACAGGGGATTATGAACTCAAT
>JAJOOB010033753.1:0-22590 GCA_029582485.1 Solanum tarapatanum
AAAATAAAAATAAAAATCGAGGCAATAATTATTTTAAAGAAAAATATAACCAAAATTGTCAGAAAATTAATTTTTCATGTGGGTTGTTGTATATGTAGAAAGGCACGTGTACAATTAATGAGGCACAATTAATTTTATAGTACAACTTGAAATGCTTTGTGTACAACATGGTAGTGCCGTGTTCGTGCTTTAAAGTGTCAACTCTAATAAGGAGCCAAATGAGTAATAATAATAATTCTAATAAGGAGTAATGAGTAATAGTAATAATTGCAATGTTAGTCCTTCTAGGTAAATAGTAATAATAATAATTGCAATGTTAGTCCTTGGTGTTAGTCCTTCTATTAATGTACAATTCTTTTTGCACGTTGTACAACTAATTAATGCAGTCAAAAGTTAATGTACAAAATTGTATGCATGTTGTACAAGAGTATCAATGCAGTGTTGGTCCTTTCCAACTCTCACTTCTAAATAAGAAGTAATATATATAAAAAACATCTTTTTGGTACTCCATGCTTGTTTTGTTTATTTATTTATTATTGAACATCCACTTCCTCCCTTTTTAATTCCTAGCAAAATGATGTTTCAACAACCAATCTTTTTTTATGAATATCTAAGTGTATGGGTTGTTCGGTAAAGATTAAAAAGAACGAGAAAAATAATTATTCTGATAAAAATAGAAAAAATAAGTTTTATAAATAATATTTTATTTTTCTTCATTCTTTAACACACTCATTCTACGTCCACTCCCACAACCTCCAATACCATCTTCCTGCACGGCGGGATTAACAAGTTTATTAGAATTTATCCCTAAATTACACCCCCAACTCTTATGGTGTTTTCTTCAATTATGTATAAATATTTTTGAGATGATATATTTTTTCATTTATTAATTATTGTTTTTAAAGATCTCATTATTTTATATCACGAGATGAAATCACATGGTCAAACGCCTATTTAGTATTAGACTTAACATTTTTCATACCGTATTTTAAATTTATAAATGTTGAATAAGTCTTTCGCTAAGCAGTCAGTAAGTCAAGAATTCGCTTGGGAACCAACAATAATTCTTGAGTATCAACCACATCTAGGGTATATGGTCGGACTGTGAAAGGAGGGGAGTTTGATTTTTAAATTAAAGTTGAAAGTGAAGTTTGTTTGATTTTGAGTTTGGATGCTTCTGGAAATTGAGTTAATTTGGATAATTCCAATCATATAGAAAAAGATGTGTAATTTAATGCTTCATTGACAAGTAGAATTACTGGAATTGGACTTTCATTAAAGAAATAATTTTTTTTCCTTTGACAAATTTACGTGGAGATTTTACCTTATTAAGTGCTTTTCGTTTATTTTAATTATTTTTTATCAGAAACGATTTATGTTTAATTTTATAATTTAAAAAGTATTTTTGAATTTTTATTGAGTTAAATTCCTATCAAAATGATGATCCTAACAACCAAAACATTTTTTATGAATACATAGCTGCATTGACTGTCCTATAAAGATTAATTAAAAAAAAGTGATCACTCTGATAAAAGTAAAAAAAAATACAAGTTTTATAAGTAATATTTTATTTTATTTTCCGTCCTTCAACATACTCATTGAATACACACCCACAGCCTCCAATAGCATCATCCCTAAATTACTCTACCATCTCTCAGGATATTTGCCTAAATCATATATTAATATTTTTTTATTTATTTATCAAATACATTTTTTTAAATAACTTATTTTTAATTAAATTTTTTTTTTCCATACCAAATACATCATTTTTTTTCTATACCAAATACAACAATTTTTTCCTACACCAATTTTTAATTAAAACATTTTTTCTATTACCAAATACATTATTTTTTTCTATAAATAGTCCACTTTTTCTTGTGTCCATCTTTTTTTCTTTTAAAAGGATAAAATGTTACTTTTTTTCTATACACATTAGCAAAATGTTAAAGGTGAAAAGGTTCATTAATTTCTCGAAAAAGAAGACATTTTAAAAATTACATCATCGTTATTAGCTTTGCTGTTTGTATAGTGCAATTCTTAAATTAAACTTAGAGGTACGAATTTGGTCCCAAATATTATTATTTTATCTTATAGTTATACAAATGAAATCTGCTTTAAAGCAATTTTATAAGTAAGTAGTTATTTTTTACCTTTTTCATTCAAATTCATATTTCTGCTGTTTTGATTAGTTGAGCATTATGTAATTGCATACCAGCTCATATAGAAATATATAAGCAATTTTAGAAAGAAAAATTATCTTTAAAATGTAGTTGTTAATGCGCAATAAACATCCTAAATTGCTTATATAAAGAAAAAATATCTTTAAAATGTAGTTGTTAATGCGCAATAAACATCCTAAAACTATAAATTATCACGTGCACAAATATACTAAAATTTATATCTTATAAAAAGATATTTTCATATATGTAATAATTATAAAGAAATGTAATCCCCCCTCCCCATTTTTTTTACAACCAAGCATAGACTGGTTGGAAGTCATAGGGCGAAGGATTACGTACAAGAGCTAAGAAAATACCAGTATCTTTCATCAACCAGGTGCAATAGCCATTCTGGAACATCTTAAGATTTCCGCAATAGCCACCCCATGGTTTAAAGACATCAAAATTTTGATGTTTTTTACCCCATAAAAAACTACAGTGAAAAAGAGTAGTCATAGCGAAATTTATATGGAATGAGAAATCAAATTGTTCACCTGATTTTAGTATACGAACTCCAAGATCATCATCTTTAGATTGACAATGAACTTTGAGTAAAGGTGTATATTGAGGGAGATCACTCACAAAACGTTCGATAATTTTTGGATTTAAAGTGAAAGCATTTGTTATTTGCATAATGTTAATGAGTGATAAAATAAGTAATGGAAGTAGAATCTTTGAGTAAGGATAATAAGCCATTTTGAGAGATAATGTTCCATGAATGCAAATGAAAATTGGTTTGTTCTATTTATAAGAAATATTATATCATAATGATTTGAATAATATTGAAGGGTGTTTGACTTTTCAATTATTTTTTAAAGAAACTGTAATCTAATGCTATCTAGTAAAATTATTTGAATTTGACTGTCATTAAAGAAGGGATATTTTTCTTGATAAATTTATATGGATATTCTACATTAATATTAAGTGCTTTTCATTTTCATTTTCTAAGTTTTTATGAAAAATAATTTATGTTTGACTAATCAATTTAAAAAGTACTTAAAAGATAATTAACATTGGGCCAAAAACTTTTAACAAGTGCTTATGTATTTACTCAAAAATATTTTTCATTTTTGGGAAGAAAATAATTTTGGAAGGACTTAGTACACTAGTTATTTCTTAAAGAGGTCATTTGAGAAATTATTTCACTCCAGAGAATACTTTTACATGACCATATAGTTATATTTTGGGAGTAGTATTAAGCATCAATTTGGAGTAAGAGTTAAGATAACTCAAATTTCATAACCTACGCTGCCATCTTAGATAGGATCATACCGCAAGATGGGCGACTCCTACCAGCCTTAAGAAGGCTTTTTAGTGGATCCATCAGTAAAGTTAGGTTCTATAATCTGGTAAGGTATAAGGCGGCTCTAGCAACGTGGGTAAGACATTGTATCATCACAAGGCTCATAGTGATAGTTGCCGGTTAGAGAAACTCACTAGTAAAGTAATTATATATACATATATATAATATATTTCAGTGCAGTTCAATATTTGTTATTATTGCATTTTATTTGTGAAGCTTAAATAATTTTATCTCATGTTTATACTTTACTCCAGTTGAGTTCTATTTAAATCTTTCCGTTAATTTATTGTTTGACTCAGTCATATTACATACTCATACATTTTATTTCTCTTCGTTCTTCAAAACACTTATTCTACGTTCTCTCTCACGACTCACAACCTCCAGTAGCACCTTCCTGCATGGCGGGATTAACAAGTTTATTAAATCAACCCCTAATTTACACCCTCTATCTCTTATGGTGTTTTCTTGAATTATGTATAAATATTTTTGAGATAATATATTTTTTCATTTAATAAATATTTTTTAAAAAAGATGTCAGTATTTTATATCATGAGATGAAATTACATGGCCAAATACCTACGCTTAGTATTAGATTTAAACATTCTTCATTCAGTGTCTTAAACTTATAAATGTTGAGTAAGTTTTTCGATAAGCAATCAGTCAGATCAAGAATTCGCTTGGGAACCAACATGATTCTCGAGTACCAATCACATTCAAGGTATATGTTCGGGCTGTGAAAGGGGCGAGTTTGATTTTTAGATCAAAGTTATGAAGTGAAGTTTGTTTGATTTTGAGTTTGGATGCTTTTGGAAATTGAGTTAATTTGGATAATTCCAATCATAAGGAAAAAGATGTTTAATCTAATGCTTCCTTGATTAAAGAAATAATTTGTTTTTTCTTTGACAAATTTATGTTCAAATTTTACCTTATTAAGTGCTCTTTGTTTATTTTTTATATTTTTTTTAATCAGAAACGATTTATATTTAATTTATAATTTTAAAAATATTTTTGAATTTTTATTGAACATAGATACCTTCTCCCTTTTAAATTCCTAATCAAAATGATGTTCCAAACAACAAAAACAAATTTCTTGAATACATAGGCGCATTGGCTGTCCTATAAAAATTAATAAAAAAAAGTGATCTTTCTGATAAAGAGTAGGAAAAAATAAGTTTTATAAGTATTTTTTAATTTTTTATCGTACATACTCCCACAACCTTCAATACCATCATCCCTAAAAAATTTAATTTTTTTTTTGTTTTTTGTTTTTTGATCATCCCTAAATTACACTCCCATCTCTCAAAATAATTGCCTAAATCATATATAAATAGTTTTTACTTATTTATCAAATACATTTTTTTAATAATCAGTAAAACATTTTTTTCTATACCAAATACATCAATTACAGAGGGCTTTTTTAGGATGTTATAGTCCACTTTTTCTTGTGTCCATCTTTTTTTTAAAAAAAGGGTAAAAGGTTATTTTTTTTCTATACACATTAGTAAAATGTTAAAGGTGAAAAGGTTCATTAATTTCAGTAAAAAGAAGACATTTTAAAAATTACATCATTGTTATTAGCTTTGCTGTTTGTATAGTGCAATTCTTAAACTTAGAAGTAAGAATTTGGTCCCAAATATTATTATTATAATATAACGTATAGCTTATAACAAATCAAATTTGCTTTAAAGCAATTTTTAAAGTAAGAAGTTATTTTTTACCTTTTTTTTTAATTCAAATTCATATTTATGTTTTGATTAGTTGAGCATTATGTATTTGCATACCAACTCATATAAAAACATATCACTACATAAAAAATATCATTAGCGTCAATTAATTCTAATTAATTGTCGCTAAATATGTATTTTTAGCGATAATTAGCACTTTTTGTATATGTCCCTAAAGCCTTTAGCGACATTGGTTCTAATGACACTTAACTAATGCCGGTAAAGACTTTAGCACTCTTTATTAATGTCAATATTTATTGCCGCTAAAAGTTATTTTTATTGTAGTGTATAAGCGATTTTATAAAGAAAAAATATCTTTAAAATGTAGTTGTTCATGTGCCATAAACACCGTAAAATTATAAATTACCACATGCATAAATATATTAAAATTTATGTCTTATATATAAAGATATTTCCATATGTAATAATTTTATAAAAGAAATGTAATGCACCCCTTCCTTTTTTATAACCAAGGATAGGCAAATTCGAAGTCATCGGGCGAAGAATTACGTACAAGAGCTAAGTAAATACCAGAATCCTCCATTAACCATGTGCAATAGCCATTCTGGAACATCTTAATATTTCCGCAATAGCGACCCCATGGTTTAAAGACATCAAAATTATTATGTTTTTGACCCCACAAAAAATTACAGTGAAAAAGTGTAGTCATAAGTAAATTCTCATGGTCACTTGATTTTAGTATACGAACTCCATGATCATCATCTTTAGATTGACAATGAACTTTGAGTGAAGGTGCATATTGAGGGATTGGAGGTCACTTACAAAACATTCGGTAATTTTTGGATTTTAAAGTGAAAGGATTTGTTATTTGCATAATGTTAATGAGTGACAAAATAAGTAATGGAAGTAGAATCTTTGAGCAAGGATAATAAGCCATTTTGAGAGACATAATGTTTCATGAATGCAAATGAAAATTGGTTTGTTCTATTTATAAGAGATATAATATCATAAATGATTTGAATAATATTGAAGTTTGTTTGACTTTTCAATTATTTTAAAAAAAAAGTGTAATCTAATGCTATCTTCACTAGTAAAATTATTTGAATTTGACTTTGTCATTAAAGAAGTAATTTTTTTTCTTGATACATTTATGTGGATATTCTACGTTAATACTAAGTGCTTTTCATTTTCATTTTCTAAATTTTTATGTAAATTAATTTATGTTTGACTAATTAATTGAAAAGGTACTTATAAGATAATTAACATTGGACCAAAACTTTTAATAAGTAGTTACTCAAAAATATTTCATTTTTAGGGAATAAATAATTTTTTAGCTTCAGAAAAACAGCCTCCATTACTTTTCAAAAACACATATTTTCTTCTAAAAAGTTAGTTGAACCATTCCACTTTTTAAACATAAACATTTTTTTAAATCTAAAAAAAGAAAAGAAAAAACACATTTGACCAAATATGAAATTTTATGATTACATCCTTATTATTAGCTTTGCAGCACGAATTTGGTCCCAAATATTATTGTTTTAACTTATAGCTTATAACAAAACAAATTTGCTTTAAAGCAATTTTAAAAGTAAGAAGTTATTTTTTTGCCTTTTTTATTCAAATTCATATTTCTGTTTTGATTAGTTGAGCATTATGTAATGGCATATCAGCACATATAAAAATAGATGAGTAATTTTATAAAGAAAAAATATCCTTAAAATAAAGTCATTTGTATGCAAAAAACTTCGTAAAACTATAAATTACCGCGTCCACAAAATATACAAAAAATTACAAGGAAATGTAATGCATTTCTTCATTATATTTTTATAACCACGAATGGAGAAATTTGAAGTCACCAGGTGAAGGATTAGGACCAAGAGCAAAGTAAATACCAGAATCCTTCATCAACCATGTGCAATAGCCATTCTGGAAAAGCTTAATACTTCCGCAATAGCCATGCCATCGTTTAAAGACATCAAAGTTATTATGCTTTGGACCCCAGAAAAAACCACAATGATAAAGAGTAGTTTCAGCTAAATTCATATGAAATGAAAAATCAAAATGATCACCTGGTTTTAGTATACGATCTCCAATATCATCATCTCTGGATTGACAATGAACTTTGAGTAAATCAGTATTTTGAGGAAGGTCACTCACAAAACGAAGGGTATAATTTGGATGTAAAGTAAAAGCATTTATTATTTGCATCATATTAATGATTGATAAAATAAATAATGAAAGTAGAATTTTTGAGCAAGGGTAATAAGCCATTTTGAGAGACATAGTGTTTCATGAATGAGAATGAAATTGGTTAGCTTCTATTTATAAGATGAACTTTGAGTAAATCCGTATTTGGAGGGAGGCCACTCATAAAACGAAGGGTATATTTTGAATGTAAAGTGAAAGCATTTATTAATTACATAATATTAATGATTGATAAAATAAATAATGGAAGTAGAATTTTTGAGAATGGTAATAAGCCATTTTGAGAGACATAGTGTGTAACAACTCAATTTTTTTTTAAACTAAGGTTCGAACTATTCTTTATTTGCATATATGTAAAGGTAAATTCTTTAGTGTGTGAATGATTTTGGATATCAATTAAGGTCACTAGAATCCCCTAGCACAACGTAGAGTTGAAAGTTTCCTTATCGATTAAATTTTGATGCAAGATTCTACCTGGATCAATTTCAAACGACCATATCTCTTAGAATATAAAGAGTTACTTGGCCCATAACCTATCAAATTAAAGGTATTTGAATCTACTTTCCAACGCCACCAATTTCACGTCAACCCAATTTTGAGTAAAAAGTTATGACCATTTTAGTAACTGGTGCAGTGCAGTTCCGTTTTAGCTGCGGGAAAATTCTAAATAAGGTAATTTTCTACTCCTTATACCACTAGGAAAACCTTAAAACGGATTTCTTAACTCCTATAAAGCCCTAAACTATCCTATTTCCATCTTTTAATTCATCATTCTCTTCTCTCTTAAACCATAAAGCAAAAACCCTAAGAAAAATCAATGTAGAAGACTCCATTCAAGATTTTTTCCATCTTTTTCAAGATTCTTTTTCAAGGTAACTTTTTCTCTAAGAATTTCATTCTTTCCAACTCAAATTCCTCCATACAATTATGAATCACTAATGAAAATCATGATTCTTGGCCGTAGAGATTTCAAGAAATTAATTCAAGAATCTCAAGAAAGACTTTCTTGATGGTTCTCTTTCAAGCTGTTAGGGTTTCAGGGCTTCTAACCAAGTTCTTTTTCGAGATTCTTCAAGAACCTTGTTCTTCCAGGTAAGCAAGACTATCATAGTGTTGGACTAGTTCGTCCTCATGCTTTACATCTACTTTCAAATGATCGGTAAATGAGAAATCTAGATTCTACCCCTAGATTTGAGTATTCTTGAGATAAGTTGATTTTGAGTTCTTGAATTCCTGATTCTTTTGAAATTCTATTCCTAAGTATTAAGTTTCTATATTTTTTTTGAGATCCTTGAGTTGATTTGTTCATGTCTATAATTCAGTATGAATCCTATATTGAGTTATAAATCTTGAGAAGTTTTTCAAAGCCAACACTTGATTTTTAGACTGAGTTTTTGAGGAAGAAAATATCAGTTTTGAGAAAAGATTTAAAGGTTCTAATTCATAAATACTTAAGAGTTTCTAATGTTATTTTATTCATATATATATATATGTACCTATGTTAATTATTGGACTTGAAAGATAAGTTCATAAGTGCATGTTTTCAAGAAGGTAAATATGTCTCATGTTTTGAAAAGTATTTCAAGTAATGTAAGAAGTCCATTATTTTTAATGGGTGAACTGAGAACAAAGTTATATTAATTATTTTGGGAGTAGTATCGAGCACCGAGTTGGGGTAGAGTCTTTTATGATTCGGAAGTCCCACAAAACTATGTGGCCAGCGTAGGATAGGATAACATTGATTCTTCATGCGACTCCTCACTGCCTCTGAGAAGGCCAATTAAATGGATCCATAGTCACGATATCATCTTATACCCCTGGCAAGGTATAGGATGGGCCCTTGCAACGTGTGGCGAGATATTGTATCATTGCTAGACTCATGGTAATGGTTATCGGTTAAAGAAACTCCCCACAAGTAAAGTATATTATTTTCATGTTGCTTTATTGTAAGGTTAAATGGTTTTCACTTCATGTTCATGTATTGATTCAGTTGAGTTGCTTTCAGTCATTCAGTTCAGTTATTTGTTTACTTAGCTATATTACATACTCATACATTTCATGTATTGATGTCATTCGACATGCATCCTTTTATGATGCAGATATAGGTGTTCATGATTATCAACATGGGCTTCATTGAGATCACTCTACACTCCAGTTAGCTTTGGTGAGCCTCCTTGTATTCTAGAGGACTTCACAGTTACTTTCCAGTTAGTAGTTTTGAGGTGTCGTGGGTCTTGTCCCGGCATCCTTCCTTGATAGTAGAGGCTTCATAGATAAACAATTTTGGAGGGTCTTTCAATTTCAGATATTTTATTTAAAACTTATGTTTCATACTGAGTATATTCAACAAAGTTTTGAGATTCAATAAACTATTTTTAAACGTTTCTTTCAATTTGATTCTTATGTATGCTTGAGTTAGTCTTCATCTTGTAGTCAGTCAAGATGAGGGTTCGCTTGAGGGCCAACAATGATTCTTGAGTGCCGGCCACGTCCAAAATGTAGACTCGGATCATGACATAGTGTTTCATGAATGTGAATGAAATTGGCCAGCTTCTATTTTTTGTAATATGAGTTTGAGTTTGGACATTTTTAGAAATTGGGTTAATTTGGATTCCTTCCCATCACAAAGAAAAATGTGTATAATTTATCTTGACCAGTAAAATAACTTGAATTTGATTTTGTCATTAAAAAAAGATCTGTTTTTATTGTCAATTTTTTGTAGATATTCTATTTTTATAAGTGCAAAATTCATGAAAAATAATTGTTTTTTTCTCATGTTTTACCTTTTATATTAACTACTGATTTTCTAAATTATTTTTTAAGACGTAATACTAAACTTCAACTAATATGGACATGGTGCTAAATACTCATATCATTCATTATTTTAAAAAAAACGTGCAAAATTCAAATTAAAATAAACAAGTTAAAATTAAAATAGACAAATTAAAATGAACATAGAAAGTATTTCCTTCATTTTAAAATGCATTTATATTTGTTGTCGATGTGCACAAATATATTACTAGAAATTACTTCTTATAGATATTTCAATGTAATTAATACTCCTATTATTATCTAAGAAGAGGGAATAAGTACATAGCTGAACATTAATATGTGTGCTTCAGCTGTGTTCTTACCCTCATTGTTGGATGGAGTTTGACATTACATTTCAAAGGTCTTTGATTTAAATTTTACGTGATATATCGATTGAATACATTATTTTATGAGATGTATCAGGACGTACGCGATATATTAGGATATTGAGTAATGTTGAAATTGAGAAGCGATGTATCGAAATGTTGAGAGATGTATTTGAAATCGAAACACGATGAATTAAGATGTTTTGAAATGTATTCGAATTCTACCAAATTTAAGGGATTATTATAATTTGAAAAAAAAAAGTAGAAATATGATGTAAGTAGATCTTAACATTATGAAATCTGTGTAAATTTTCCAATGTTGCTTGACATATTCCTATGCCCTCATTTATTGCTCAATCTTTATTTTTTCATTCATTTAATTTATAAAAAAATTCATTAGTAGCCATGTACATTCCTACTATATATAAGAGACTAGGGAAACAGTTGTTCGTTAATGTGCCTGCTTCCGTAGCCAAGGATAATATAGTCATTTACTAAACATTATGTAAAAATAATACTGTACTTAACTGCTTTACTGTTGCACTTCCAACTGTTCCTCATAACTTCTCCTTCAATTTTTTTTACTCCGTTTCTTTTGTGACAAATAACTTTTTGAAATTTAATTACTTTATTTATATTTTAGCTACAAAATATATTAGAGGTGCATCTTTTAAAAAGAATTAAATTTAAAAAAAAAATAATTGACTCTTGAAATTCTATTATTGTCACATGAATTTGAACAAGTATAATAATATATATTATTAAAAATTACGTAAAAGATACTGTAAATCACAATAATTAACAACTTAAAATATTTTAAAATCATGTAAGAAATTTTGTTGACTAATTAGAATAGAAGAAGTAACTTATATTATTTGAAAATGTCATCAAAAGTTCTAGAATCCACAAATTAACAACTTAAAATATTTATGATTATGCACTGAATTGGAACATGAATAATATATATTATTCAAAAATTACGCAAAAAGTACTATAATTCACAACAAATTAATAGCTTCAAATATTTTCTTAAAAAAAACATATAAAATATTGATTGATTTTTTAAATTTTATTTGTATCACATAAATTGAGATAAAAAAAAGAATAACATATATTGAATCTGTGATTGAGACTAAAAAAAGGTAGCATATATTGGGCATGTGCTGGCACGGGCTCCGAATATCTAGTTTAATATATAGTACTTCCACTCTTCCTTTTTCTAAAATTATTTATACAAGTGATTTTCCTAATTCAAATGAGTTTGGTAATTCATTTATTTTTCTTTTTAATTTGTTTTGCATGTAAAAATAATATAAAGAGTACTATAAATTATAATGATTAATAGCTTGATATTTTTATTATTATCTAATAAGAGGCAACAAGCACAAATCTCATTATTTTATATTATGAGATGAAATATCACATGGTCGAACACCTACTTAGTATTAGGCTCAAACATTTTTCATTCACTGTTTTAAACTTATAAATATTGAGTAAGTCTTCCGTTAAGCACTCAGTCAGGTCAAAGATTCGCTTGGAATCAACAATGGTTCTCGAATATCGATTACATTCAGGATACATGCTCGGGATGTGAAGGGGGAGTTCGATTTTTAAATCAAAGTTGAAAGTGAAGTTTGTTTGATTTTGAGTTTGGATGCTCCTGAAAATTGAGTTAATTTGGATAATCCCAATTATAAAGAAAAAGATGTGTAATCTAATGCTTCCTTGACAAGTGAAATTACTGGAATTTGACTTTCATTAAAGAAAGAATTTGTTTTTTCTTTGACAAATTTATGTGGAGATTTTTTATTAAGTGCTTTTCGTTTATTTTAATTTTTTTAAAACAGAAACGATTTATGTTTAATTTTATAATTTAAAAAGTATTTTTGAATTTTTATTGAACATAGATACCTTCTCCCTTTTAAATTCCTATCAAAATGATGTTCCAAACAACCAAAACATTTTTTTTTGAATACATAGGCACATTGGCTGTCCTATAAAGATTATAAAAAAAAAGGTGATTACTATGATAAGAGTTGAAAAAAATAAGTTTTATAAGTAATATTTTAATTTTTTTTCCTCCTTCAACACACTCATCGATTTTAATACTAAGTGCTTTTCATTTTCTAAATTTCTATGAAAATTAATTTATGTTTGACTAATTAATTGAAAAGGTACTTATAAGATAAGTAACATTGGATCAAACCTTTTAATAAGTATTTACTAAAAAATATTTTTCATTTTTAGGAAAGAAATAATTTTTTAACTTCAGAAAAACAGCTTCCACTACTTTTCAAAAACACATATTTTCTTCTAAAAAGTTAGTCAAGCATTCCACTTTTTATACATAAACATTTTTTTAAATCTACAAAAAGAAAAGAAAAAACACATTTGACCAAATATGAGATTTAATAATTATAAGAAAACAAAATTGTTTTAAAGCAATTTTAAAAGTAAGAAGTTATTTTTTGCATTTTTGATTCAAATTCATATTTCTGTTTTGATTAATTGAGCATTATGTAATGGCATATCAGCTCATATAAAAATATATGATCGATTTTATAAAGAAGAAATATCCTTAAAATGTAGTCATTTATATGCGATAAAACTTGGTAAAACTATAAATTACCGCGTCCACAAATGTACTCAAAATTACGTCTTATATAGCAAGATATTTCCATATATGTAATTATTACAAAGAAATGTAATGCATTTCTTCATTTTTTTATAACCACGAATGGAGAAATTTGAAGTCACCAGGTGAAGGATTAGGACCAAGAGCGAAGTAAATACCAGAATCCTTCATCAACCATGTGCAATAGCCATTCTCGAAAAGCTTAGTACTTCCGCAATAGCTATGCCATCGTTTAAAGACATCAAAACTGTTATGCTTTGGACCCCAGAAAAAACCACAATGATAACGAGTAGTTTCAGGTAAATTCATATGAAATGAAAAATCAAATTGGTCACCCGGTCTTAGTGTACGAACTCCGATATCATCATCTCTAGATTGACAATGAACTTTGAGTAAATCCGTATTTGGAGGAAGGCCACTCACAAAACGAAGAGTATATTTTGGATGTAAAGTGAAAGCATTTATTATTTGCATAATATTAATGATTGATAAAATAAATAATGGAAGTAAAATTTTTGAGCAAGGGTAATCAGCCATTTTGAGAGACGTAGTGTTTTATGAATGTAACTGAAATTGGTTAGCTTCTATTTATAAGATGAATATGAGTTTGAGTTAATTAGGTATAATTTGATGCTATCTTGACCAGTAAAATAACTTGAATTTGATTTGGTCATTAAAGAAAAGATTTTTTAATTTTTTTTTGTAGATATTCTATTTTAATAAGTGCAAAATTCACTAAAAATGATTTATTTTTGACTAATTTTCATGAGTTAATTGATCTTTGACCAAAGCTTTTAACAAGTGTTTATATATTTATACTTAAAAATACTTTTCATTTTTGGGAAAAAAACATTTCTTATATTGAATATAGCTAATTAATATATATTTTTATATTGCTTAATCTTTTTAATGTTTATTTCACACATGTTTAAAATATTTATATTGAGTTAAATTTTTTGTGTTTAAATCGTACATAGAAAATGAAGTTAAAGAATTAAAATTAAACAAAATTGAATTGAAATGTCAAAATGAGTTAAATGAGTTTTGTATGTCAAAATAATAATAATAATAATAATATATACAACATTAAAAGCCATGTTTTAATCCATCTCCTGTTTCACCTAAATGTCTGCTATTCAAAAAAATTCATTAGAAGCAATGTACATTTAATTTATAAAAAAATTCATAGTAGCAATGTACATTTAATTCATAGTACTTCCACTCTTCCTTTTTTTAAAATTATTTAGGGAAAAGAGTCAAAAATACTCTTAAACTATGTGAAAAGAATAAAAATGCTCTTTATTTTTATTTTGGTTTAAAAATTCCCTTACCGTCAATACTTTGGCACAAAAATTGCCCTTGCAGTCAATACTTTGATCCATAAATGCCCCTATAGTTACAAAATGGGTCAAAAATGTCCTTTTCCGAAGAAATATATTGTTTTTTTTCTTTTTAAACATATCTTCTTCATAATTAAAATATTATTAAAGAACACTATTCTTGTTTTTTTTTTTTCTAAAATCACTTTAATAAATAAAAATGTAGGGAATATTTTTTTCTTCTTAATCTCATTTTATCAATTAAAATAGAATAACTTCACGTACCCTTTCGACAGATAATATATGTCATATATATAAGATCATAGTATATCCATCATTAGTTTATATTTATATAACGATAAAAAATAATGATAATAAAATAAGAAATATTTTCATTTTTTATTTTTTTCTGAATTGAAGTAAGATAAACATTTGCTAATTTTTTTAAAAAAATTATTAGAAAAAAGAATGTGTTAAAGAGAAAATACTAATATATTTATTTGAAAAATGAGCATTTTTTTACCCATTAAATAACAATAAGGGCATTTTTGGACCAAAATATTGACGGCAATGGCATTTTTGGACCAAACTACAAACGGAGGGCATTTTTGTTCCTTTGGCATAGTTTAAGGACATTTTTGAACCAAAGTATTGACGGTAAGAGCATTTTTTAGCCAAACTATAAACGAAGGGCATTTTTGTTCCTATTCACATAGTTTAAGGGCATTTTTGACCCTTTTCCCAATTATTTATACATGTGATTTTTCTAATTCAAATGTGTTTGGTAATTCATTTATTTTTCTTTTCTTTTTAATTTGTTTTGCATGTGAAAATAACATAAAGAGTGCTATAAATTACAATAATTAATAGCTTAATATTTTTTATCTAATAAGAGGCAACAAAACTCTTAGAATTACCTTATGCATTTGAAGGTTACATAAAAGTATTATAAGTTACAAATAATTATTAACTTAAAATATTTAAAAATGTATATATAAAAAGGCCTGCATGAATATCAACATATGAAATAACATATATTACTTGAGAATTACGTTAAAGATATTATAAATCACAATAATTAACAACTAGAAATATTTTTATATCATATAAGAAAGTTGATTGACTCTTCTCATTTCATCTAGGCCACATATATTAAAACAGAAGGAGAAACATAAGAGTACTATAAAAACGTAACAAATCTTGTTGATTCTCTAAATTTCGTCTACGTCATATAAATTGAGACAAAACAAGTAACATATATTGGGCTTGTGCTGACACGAGCTCCTATATCTAGTAATTACATAAAAATGTAATACATCTCTTCCTTTTTTATAACCAAGGACAGAGAAATTTGAAGTCATTAGGTAAAGGTTTAGGACCAAGAGCTAAGAAAATACCAAAATTCTTCATCAACCATGTGCAATAGCCATTATGAAAAGGCTTAACACTTCCGCAAAAGCTACGCCATGGTTTAAAGACATCAAAATTTTGATGCTTTAAACCCCATAAAAAGCTACAATGAAAAATAGTACTTCCAAAGAAATCATGTGAAATCAAATTGCTCACCCGGTTTTCGTATACGAACTCCAAGATCATCATCTTTAGATTGACGATGAACTTTGAATAACTGTGTATGTTGAGGGAGGCCACTCACAAAACGAAGGGTATATTTTGGATTTAAAGTAATAGCATTTGTTATTTGTATACTATTGACGAATGATAAAAATAAATAATGCAAGTAGAATTTTTGAGCCCCTTTGAGAGACATAGTGTTTCATGAATGTGGATGAAATTGGTCCGCTCTATTTATAAGATGATATGACAATGGTTTGAACAATATTGAAGTTTGTTTGACATTTTTTTAAATTGTGTTAATTTGGATCCTTCCATCATAAAAGAAAAAAGATGTATAATTTGATGCTATCTTGACAAGTAAATAACTTGAATTTTATTTGTCATTAAAGAAAAGATTTTATTTTTCTTGACAAATTTTGTGAATATTCTATTTTAATAAGTGCTTTTCATTTTATTTTTTTACGAGAAATGATTTGTGTTTGACTAATTTTGAGATAATTAATCTTTGATCAAGGCCTTTAATTATGTATTTACTTAAAAAATACATTTCATTCTTGGGAAAAACATTATTTCTTATTTTGAATATAGCTAATTAATTTATATTCTTATACTATTGTTTAAAGATGATAATTGATATAATTAATGTAAAAGTTGAGTTTATTGACTTGGAGAAAATAAAACATGTGGCATTATTTAATTGAATATTTTTCATCTTTTTAATGTTTGTCTAACACACGCTGAATATTTATATTGAATTAAATTGTTTATGTTTAATTGGTACATGAAAAATAGAGTAAAGAGTTAAAACGAAATAAGACTGAGTTGTGTCATGAAATTCATTGATAAGTTAAAGAGGTTGTGTATGTGTTTTACCATAACAATAATATATGTAAAAGTAAAATCAGGTTTTGAACGATATGTGTTTGATAAAATCAGGTTTTTATTGTTACCATTTACCAATCATTATTTTAAGGGAAAATTGTACATAATGACAAACTATTAATTTAAATTAAATGGTATAATCACACTTTGATTTAATTGTGTCCTGTAGCAAACTGTTTGTCAGTCGCCTCTCTCTCTCAAACTCTCGCTCGCCACTCTCCCTCTCTCGCTTTATACAACAGAATTGCATAAATTGCGTTTCTATTTGTATAAAGCGAGAGAAAATTGTATATACACATGCAAATACATATATATTCGTCCTATACACTTATAATTATACAATAAAAATATTTCCTGCCCAGTTCTCTTTTGCCTTTCTCTCTTTCTCTTTTTATACAACAAAATTGTATAAATTGCGTTTATGTTTATATAAAGCGAGAGAAAATTGTATATACACATGCAAATACATATATATTCGTCCTATACACTTATAATTATACAATAAAAATATTCCCCTGCCTAGTTCTCTTTTTCCTTTCTCTCTTTCTCGTTTTATACAACAGAATTGTATAAATTGCGTTTCTATTTGTATAAAGCGAGAGAAAATTGTATATACACATGCAAATACACTTATAATTATACAATAAAAATATTCCCCTGCCAACAAGAGGCTAACAACAATTTATACAAATGGCCTGCTAGCGAAATTATACAAATCTGAAGAGGAGCCAACGAATTATACAATTGCTTCTTTTTGTATATATGTATAGCGAAATAGACATAGCTTTCAATTGTATATGTTTAGCGAATTATACATATATATGTTTGCTATGAAGCGCAATTATGCAAACTTTGCTATAGCATACAAATATAATTTTTTTGTTTGCTATATGTGAAAGTTGTTCTTATTTTAAATGCTAAATGTTGCATCTTTCTTATAGGGCCCATCCCTTAATGTTGCTAAGAGCTTTACGGATACAAATTTAGTTAGATTCTCCGATTTTTGTACACGCCACATAAATTGAAGCCAAAAATAAAATAAAATTATACACGTCACATAAATTGAAACGAAAAAATAATATATATTAGATCCGTGCTGATACAAGATTCTATATCTGGTAATAATATTGAAATGTAATACATCCCTTCTTTTTTTATAACCATGGATAGAGAAATTTAAAGTCATCAGGTGAAGGATTAGAACCAAGAGCTAAGTAAATACCAGAATCCTTCATCAACCATGTGCAATAACCATTCTCGAAAGGTTTAACACTGCTACAAAAGCTATGCCATGGCTTAAAGACATCAAAATTATTATGCTTTAAACCCCATAAAAAGCTACAATGATAAAGAGTACTTCCAACAAAATTCATATGGAATGAGAACTCAAATTGGTCACCCGGGTTTAATATACGGTTTCCAATATCATCATCTTTTGATTGACAATGAACTTGGACTAAATGTGTATACTGAGGAAGGTCACTCACAAAACGAAGGGTATATTTTGGATTTAAAGTGATAGCATTTGTTATTTGCATAACGTTGACGAGTGATAAAATAAATAACGAAAGTAGAATTTTTGAGTAAGAGTTATAAGCCATTTTGAGAGACATAATGTTTCGTGAATGCAAATGAAAAATGGGTTGCTCTATTTATAAGATGATATCATAATGATTTGAACAATATTGAAGTTTGTTTGACTTTGAATTTTGATATTTTTGGAAATTGTGTTAATTTGGATCTTTCCAATTTTATTTTTTTAAAGTGTAATTAAGCTACCTTGACTAGTAAAATTATTTGAATTTGACTTTATCATCAAAGAAGGAACATTTTTCTTGATAAATTTCTGTGGAAATTTTATTTTAAAACCAACTTCTTTTATTTTCATTTTAAAAAAAATTTATGAGAAATAATTTATGTTTCACTGATCATTTTAAAAAGTACTATCGAAGAAGGAATATTTTTCTTGATAAATTTTTAAAAAGTGCTTTAGATTTTCATTTTTTTTTTTTTATGAGAAATAATTTATAATTGACTAATCATTTTAAAAAGTACTTATGAGATGATTAGACCAAAGCTTTTAACAAATGCTGTATTTGCTCAAAAATAGTTAAAAAGTACTTATGAGATGATTAGACCAAAGCTTTTAACAAATGCTGTATTTGCTCAAAAATAGTTTCTATTTTAGGAAAAGATAAATTTTTAGCTTCAGACAAATAGTTTTCCCTACTTTTCAAAAACACATATTTTCTTCTAAAAATTAGTCAAACATCTCACTTTTTTAAATATAAACATCTTTAAAAATTTACAAAATGAAAAGAAAAAATGTCTTTGATCTCACAAAAAATTGAACAAATATTCTATAATAATAAATTACTTTTTACTTATTTGACCAAATATGCTATCTTTAAATAAATGAATTTTGAAATAGATGAAGACCTCACAACATAGTCATTTTTTAAATTGATAAAGTATTTTTTATTCGCTTTTATTTATTCATTTTATATTTGAAAAGACTTAAAAAAATTATTAACTAATATAAATATGTTATCACAATAATCATATTAACTGATATTTAATATTACGTCTATAGTAAAATATAATTTTTTAATATATTAAAAATAAAATAAAGAATTAAAATAATAATCGAGTAAAATTAAATTAAGACTATTCACATGCAAGTAGTACTCTATACATTTTTAAAAACTGAAATAAATATGTTTGTAATCCTTAACTCTTGAAAAAATATTTTTCTTTTCATTTATAACAGCTAAACAAAAAAATCACGAAAAATGATTTGTGTTTAACTAATTGTGAGATAATTAATCTTTGACCAAAGCTTTTAATAAGTACAATGTATTTGCATAAAATACTTTTCATTTTTGGGGAAAAAATTACTTCTTATATTGAATATAGCTAATTAATTTATATTCTTATATTGCTTAAGGATGATAATTGATATCATTAATGTAAACGTTGAGTTCATGTATCTGGAGAAAACAAAATATGTGGTGTTATTTAATTGAATATTTTTCATCTTTTTAATGTTTATCTAACATACGTTGAATAATTCTAATGAGTCAAATTTTTCGTATTTAAATGGTATATGAAAAATAGAGTAAAAGAGTTAAAATGGAATAAGATTAAAAATAAGATTGAGTTGAATGATTTAATTGATATAATTATGTAAGTTGTGTGATTTTATTGATATAAAAACAAGTTCAATGACTTTGCTAGATAAATTCTCAAAGTTGAGTGATCTTTTGAGATATTAACTCTAACAATAATATATGCAAAAGTAAAATCAGGGTTTGAACGACATGCCTGCTTTTCGACTAAGGGCAATATAATCTTTCATGTTTGATTGTGTGCTTTAAATATGTTGCATTTTTTAATGGGAAAAGGCTCAAATACGCCATTGAACTTTCAGAAAAGGTTCATTTATGCCATCAGTTAAAAGTTTGGCTCATTTATGCCATTACCGTTTAAGAAAAGACTCATTCATGCCATTATTTTTTAACGTTGGTTTGCAAAACCATTTTTTAAAATGTTTGTTCAGAATTTTAATTTTTTATTATAAAAATAATAATGACGTGGCCGAATTATAATTGGCCACGTGTAAAAAATGATTTTGCAAAACCACCGTTAAAATGTTTGTTCTGAATTTTGATTTTTTATTATAAAAATAATAATGATGTGGCCGAATTATAATTGGCCACATGTAAAAAATGGTTTTGCAAAACCACCGTTAAAATATTTGTTCAGAATTTTGATTTTTTATTATAAAAATAATAATGACGTGGCCGAATTATAATTGGCCACATGTAAAAAATGGTTTTGCAAAACCACTGTTTAAAAATAATGGCATGAATGAGCCTTTTCTTAAACGGTAATGGCATAGATGAGCCAAACTTTTAATGAATGACATAAATGAGCCTTTTCTAAAAGTTCGATGGCATATTTGAGCTTTTTCCCTTTTTTAATTGTTGGACTAAAATACCAATCATTATTTTAATGCTAAATGTTGCTAATAGCTTTCCTGTGCCCTCATTTACTGTTCAATATTTATTTATTTTTAATTAGTAGCAGTGTACATTTTATTTATATTATACTTCCACTCTTCCCTTTTAAAGATTATTTATACAAGTGATTTTCTAATTCAGATGAGTTTGGTAATTCATTTTGCCTATGAAAATTACATTAAAAAAAAACTATAAATTACATTAACTAATAGCTTAATATTTTTATTATCTATCTAATAAGTGGCAACAAGCACAGAACTCTTAAAAGTATCTTTTGCATTTGAAAATTACATAAAATTACTATAAGTCAATAATAATTAGCAACTTAAAATATTTAAAAGTATATAAAGACCACATGAAAATAAACAAATGGAATACCATATATTACTTGAAAATTACGTAAAATGTACTATAAATCACAATAATTAACAACTGAAAATATTTTAAAATCATGTAAGAAATTTGGTTGATTCCTCTAATTCCATCTGAGCCGCATAAATTAAAACAAAATGAGTAACATATATTATTTGTAAAATAAAGTAAAAGTACTATTAAATGTATACAAATCTTGTTGATTCTTCAATTTTCGTACACATCACATAAATTGAAAGAGAAAAAGTAATATATATAAGGCTTGTGCCGACACAAGATCCTATATTTAGTAATTATATAGAAATGTAATACATTTCTTTCTTTTTTATAACCAAGGATAGAGAAATTTGAAGTCACCAGGTGAAGGATTAGAACCAAGAGCTAAGTAAATACCAGAATCTGCTATCAACCATATGCAATAGCCATTCTGGAAAAGCTTTTCACTTCCGCAAAAGCTATTATTTGGTCTAAAGACATCAAAATTTTGATGCTTTAAACCCCATAAAAAGCTACAATGATAAAGAGTAGTTCCAAAGAAATTCATATGAAATGAAAACTCAAATTTGTCACCCTGTTCTAGTATCCGATCTCCAAGATCATCGTCTTTAGATTGACAATGAACTTTGACTGAATCTGTATTTTGAGGGAGACCACTCACAAAACGAAGGGTATATTCTGGATTTAAAGTGAAAGCATTTGTTATTTGCATAACGTTGATGAGTGATAAAATAAATAATGGAAGTAAAATTTTTGAGTAAGAGTTATAAGCCATTTTGATAGACATAATGTTTCATGAATGCAAACGAAAATTGGTTTGCTCTATTTATAAGATGATATCATAATGATTCGAACAATATTGAAGTTTGTTTGATTTTGAGTTTTGATATTTTTGGAAATTGAGTTAATTTGGATCATTCTAATTATTTTTTAAAAAAACAGTGTAAGCTTCCTTGACTAGTAAAATCATTTGAATTTGAATTTGACATCAAAGAATGAATATTTTTCTTGATAAATTATGTGGAGACTCTACTATAATATTAAGTGCTTTTTTATTCTTTCTTTTTTAATATAATCATTTTTAAAAATTTATAAAAGGAAAAGAAACAATGTCTTTGATATCACAAAAAGTTGACCAAATATGCTATAATAATAAATTATTCTTTCTTTATTTGAGATTGTATTTAAGGGTACTTATATATATATATATATATATATATATAGAGAGAGAGAGAGAGA
>JAJOOB010033754.1:0-21434 GCA_029582485.1 Solanum tarapatanum
TATATATATATATATATATAGACACACTCTTATACTATCATTGATTAATGAGTAGGGTGTGAACAAAAAACCTTAATGATACTATAAAATTATATATATACTCTTATAGTATTATCGACTAATGAGTAAGGTGTGAACAAAAAACCTTAATAATACCACAAAATATACATATACTCTTATGGTATCATTGATTAATGAGTGGTTTATGAACAAGAAACCTTAACCCTACCAATACAATATATATATATATATATATATATATATATAATCAGCAAAATAATCAGCCTTAATGGTACCAGCAAAATTATCAGCCTTTTTATATATATATATATATTGATTCAGTATTAGTTAAGAAAAATTAGTTAGGACGAGAATATATAGTGTAATTATTTAGTGGGGTATGAATATAAAAGGGTATATATTTACAATTATTTTTCTTCATGTGGTATTTTCTTAGTTTCCCTTATAATTACTGCTTAACGAAAGAGAAATTTGCGCAATATTTTCTTAGTACAAGCATATAATTTTAAAATGTGAAGAACATAATTTGTATAATTATAAATGTCACATGTGTAGCTTTCCATTTTTTCTATACGCTGCCAAAATTTGCTAAGTCTATGATTGGACTTTAAAGGCACACAATAAATACTCAATTTTAAGTCAATTTAAGGAAATCTTATATATATTTTTTTGGGTAGAAGAAGAATTTTAATTAGTAGAACATCAATGGTAGATTTTATACAAATTTCATAGTGCTAAGAGCTAATTATATTCTATTTCTAATCTTTTCAAATTGCAAAAAATCCTTAAAATTAGTGGAATTCGAACAAATCCCAAAACGTCCCAATATACTGCGTCCCAGATTTCCATACATCCCAACATCTTACCATCCGAGTACCTCCCTCTCGTCATAGGGGGATGCCGTGTACTTTTAAGAGATTGAGTATTTCTTGAATTACTTTGGATCGGAGTATGACAATGAAATTATTTTGGGTTTTATGGCCTATTTATGTAGTTTCCCCTTTATTATAGTACTAGATACAAAAGCCCGGGCAAATCTGGGTCCAATATATATTATTTTATTTGTTGCAATTTATGTGACACATATAGATTAGGGGAGACAAAAACAATTTTACATATATTTTTTTTAATTATTTATATAATATTTTTGCGTAATTTGCAAATAATATTTGTGGCACATTTGATAATGTGAGAGTTAATTAATTTTTAAATATATTTGTTTAAATATTTTTAGTTGTTAATCACATGAGAAATTTTGCGAGTTATTCATATTTTCAATACATTTTTAGAAATATTTTAAGTTGTTAATTATTGTTGGTTATAGTACCCATATTTAACATAGTTTTCAAATAACATATGTTAGCTCATCCCTCTCAATTTAGGTGGAATTTCAAACGTTAATCTATTTTTTCATATAGTTTTTTTAATTATATTAAGTTTTTAATAATTGTGATTTATAGTAATTTTAAGGTCATTGTTAAATAATATATGTTATTTCCTGAGTTTCAATTAATGTGTGCATATGTGAAATTTTGAGAGGTAGCAAATGTTTGATAAGTAACTTTTAAATACATAATATAACAAAAAAGAAAATGAATGAAGAAATATTAAATATAAAGTAGAGGAAATTTGAGGAGAAGGGCAAACCGGTCAATTGACTGACTGACCCAAAGCTCCTCAAATTCGCATTTTGAAAGTTAATCAAAATGTTAATATGTTTTTAGAATATTTCAAGTTGTTAATTATAGTGATTTTATAGTACTTTAATGTAATTTTAGAAAAGATATACGTTATTTCCTCCGTCTCGATTTATTGTGGCATAAGTGAAATTTTGAAAGTCAACCAAACTTCTTATAAGTAATTTATAATTACATAATATACTAAAAAATAAAAAAAATAAAAATATTAAAAATAAAATAGATGAAATTTGGAGAGAAGGGCAAATCGGTCAATTGACCGACTGACCCTTAGCTTCTCAAATTACCAAAGTTTTTATAAGTAATTTTTAAATACATAATATATTAAAAAAATAAACAGAAAAAATACTAAATATAAATTAGAGGAAATTTGACGAGAAGGCCAAATCGATCAATTGACTGACGGACCCTAAGCTCCTCAAATTCGCTCTTCTAATATACAGTAAAGTAATATACTTCTTGAAAAAGTCTTACTTGTTTAAAGTTATCTAAAGAATCCCATAATTAGGTTAGAACAAGACTTTGCAATGTTTTGCATTGCGTCATATTTTGTATTAGCTAGCTTCGCAAATCTAGTTAAATCTATATAAACGCTACAAATTTTAAATATTTCATCACAACTTCCTTTTCATAAATTTATTGAAATTTCTATGGGTGTGAAAAGGAAGTTGACTGTTTCAATGGAGGTGAACTGTGGAGACCACCTGTTTCATGATAATTTTCATATGAATACTCATCACGTACCCAATATAACCCCTAATAATATAAATCATTTCTAAATTCTTGAAGCTAAAACCCTAAAAGTTACCTCGGTTATTAACTGGAAATATATCGAAGGTAATGCACATTTCTCCTTTCTCAATATGATTTGCTCGCATCAATTTTTTTATATCTAAATGCATTTTTTATTATGAAAGTCATTTTTAAAGAAAATTATTTCTATGAGGAAGTTATATGATGGTGTTAATAATTTTTCATCAAAAAAAAAGGAAAAAATAACTTCTTTCACTTTTGCGTGGAAGTGATCATTTCCAGAACTAAATCTATCTTAGTTGTTGACATATTTTATGCTCTCCAAATAATATTAAACATTATTAATATTTAGCACTTAAAATTCCATAAAATTAAAACACTCACTATACTAGTATTTAATATATAATTTTTTGTATATATTTTCTACTCATCAACCAAATATCAAAACATATTTCACAAAACATTTTATAGAAAGAATTATTTTTGCATGAAAAATTACTTTTTGTTTATTAGTTTTGCACCCCAGTGATAGTGAAGGTTTTGGCATGACACCAACCCATAAATTACTTTAAGAAAATTGATGAGGTGGTGTTTAACCTTAGCTCTGATCCATACTTTAAGGATGAAAAGACTATGGAAAATTTACCCTAATCGTACCAAACAAAATATAATAAAATTTTAAATGTATTTCACTAATCTCTAAATTTATAAATAATAATTGTTCTTTTGATATTTGAAGGAATTTCACCCAAGACAGAAATTAGCTCTGCCAATCTTCATGACCACCAAATAGTTTTTAGGAAAACCAAAATGAAAAATGACTACAATTATAAATCAACATATAAGATAAATACATTATTTTATGAATGCTTAGATGTTCTGTGAGGATTTGAACATTTGAATAAGGACATTTCTTGTATTTTATGATTATAGATGGAAAATAAATGTTTGCTACGGAAATGATTGAACCCATTGATCCTCAGAATAAATCAATCACTTGGAAAGTTATTGAAGGAGACATGTAAGAGTTATACAACTCTTTTACTGTTATTTCATCATGTGAACATCAATGGACTATATTTGCACTTGTGTATGAGAAAAAACCCGAAGATACTCCGGAGCCCCTCGCTCTCTTGGCTTTTTTTATTGATGTGACCAAAGATATAGAAAGTCATCTTCTCAAGAAATAACTAATATATCATGATCCATGGTTATATGGTTATGTGGTTATATGGTTATATGTAATGAATAATATTTGGCAATATTGGATAGTTCTAGCTAGCGTGTGAAATAAATAAAGATATTTTGAGAATATATATATATTGCCAAGAAAATTATTGAAGTCTTGGGCCGGGTTGACCTGGTTATAGCCTTGTAAGACCGGCCCACTGAGAGTCGAACACTTGTTAGAGAAGACCATCACTAGCCCATTACAACACATGATTGTTCCTGTAACGATTCGAGTCTAAATACTTGACATAACACGGTACCTGAAATCACGAGTGATCCCAAGCTAACCCTTGGCTTAGCATATAAGGCAAATCATATAAAAAGAAGGCGGAAGTTGAAACATATTCTTAAAGTAAGACTGAATAGTGCGAGTCAGTAGATTCATGAGACTACATTACTAATGTTTGAATAAAGCCTCAATAACTTAGAATGAAAATATAAGTATGCCGGGACATGGCCCACAACTACCTCAAAATCAAAGATAGCATTACAAAATTCTAGAATTATAAATCCATGGATTCCCCAAATGTGGAAGGCTCACCAAATGCTAATTGGAAATGTTTCAACCTCACTAGCCATGAGTCTGAGTACAAAAGTCAATATTTACATCATGAAAGAATGCAGCACAAGGAAAGACATGCGTCAGTTAGTGTAATGTACTAGGTATATGAGGAACACTAACATAATGAAATTATAAGGCATATGTAGGAACATTGAAAAAAGGTTTCCAAAATCATAACACAAGAAAGGAACTGCAAATATATATGCCGGAGTTCATGCATAAGTTTAATTTATACCTTCATTCAAAAACATCTATGAGGATCATTCTAATACAATATCTTACATGACCATATACATACCATAACATACTTAAAATGAATCATATAGACTTAAAAATATATCATCAAGTGCATAATTGGAGAGTTTCTTGTAATCGACATACGTCATTTGAGCTCATGAAAACCAACTTAGAATCTCATTTTGATGGACTGTCATATACCTAGATAGATTATAAAAACATATCTTATCATATGTGGATCCACTAATCTAAGTATGTCAGGGCTAGCATGTCAACCGACAAAGTGGTGAAACATAATCCTACGTTGGTGCATAGTTATGGGACTTGGATTTTCTAAACATGCGTCCTCTCGGTACTAAATAATCTTCCTGAAAAAACATATATCCATATAATTATCATAAGTATATAAACCTCTTATCATCTTGAATCATATATGAAGATAAGCTCAAAAGTCATATCTTAAAATAATAGGTATTTAGGGTGTAATTCATCTCATTCTACTACGTCTCTTGTGCTCTCTCAATATGTGCCTCAGTTCCCGGCTCTCCTCCAAGAGTGGGATGTGTTCCACTGGGACCAATCATCGATGTGTCTCGCAATGAGGCCTCCATAGCTATCTGGATCAAATCACTCTCAAGGTCCTCCAAGTCTTCATAGACCGCCTCCTCATGAGTCACTAAGCCCTCTTCACCAGTCTCAGGAGTATCCAACTCATCACCATCATTAGCTACAAAAACATCTCAGGTCAGAGTAGCCAAACTGATTTCAAAAGTAGCTGGTATCTCTAAACTCAGACCATCGGGAATAACAACTCCACCCCACAACATCGAAATATCAGTGGATTTGAGCTCATCGACATCACACCTAAATCCTGCAACATCAGCTTTCAAGGCTATCACATCTGTTGATTGTTGTCCTCCTTGCTCACATGCCTCAACTCGCATGGTAAGTGCATCCAACGCTAGACCATGGGGTGTAATCAACTCTCTCTGCTCTTGCAACTCATCCTGGATGAGGCAAGGGCTGCAACAATGGCTAGCTCAATCAACCTCGGGACAACTGTTTTAACCCGGAAGGCACGCATATTGACTTAATGGGTTAGGTGGACTATTCTATACAACATGTCCTGTGTCAATGTGGTGCAGGAGATAGCAGAGATAGCATCAACAACAAAAATAGTAGGAATAGACAGACTAGCTGTAACTGATGGCTCGTTATGAGTCCAAGATTTGGACTAATTTGGGGATTTGTGTATTGATGAGTCCACGATTTGGACTCATTTAGGGCAATATTTTGATGATATTAGTTTCCTCAAATGCATGTTTTACCTCGATATCTGATAAAAAAACCTTTAAGTTTCAGGTATTTGAAGTTTGAGGGAAAGTATAGACACTATCGAGCAAAGAGGAGTAAAAATAGCTAAAAAGAACTAAGAAATGAAGATATGTGAATCGCCAAACCCATTCGGCGAATCTCCAATAGATCACATATTTACCTTTTGAGTATCAAAAGCTCGCTGGTCTCGTCTAGGAGATAGCCATTCCTTTGTGGTAGTGGGAAGTAATTAATGTGGGATTTATTACTGGGTTACCTCGATCGTGTCGTAGGTTTGACTGTATTTGGGTAATTGTTGACAGATTAACAAAATCAGCCCACTTCTTACTTGTCAGGGCTACTTTTACAGCCAAAGACTATGCAAGGCTCTATATTAGAGAGATTGTTAGGCTACACAGTATCCCAATATGTATTATCTCTGATAGAGGAGCACAACTTACTGCTAACTTCTAGAAGTCTTTCTAGAAAGGACTTGGGACACAAGTTAATCTTAGTACAACCTTTCACCCTCAGAAAGATGACCAGGATAAGCGCACAATTTTGACACTCAAGGATATGTTACGGACATGTGTGCTAGACTTCAAGGGAAATTGGGATGACCACTTGCCTCTTATTGAGTTCGCATACAATAATAGTTATCATTCTAGAATCGAGATGGTACCTTCTGAGGCTTTGTATGGACGAAAATGTAGATCCTCTGTTGGATTATTTGAGGTAGGTGAGCCAGTTTTGATTGGACCCGACTAAGTATAGTAGACAGTAGAGCAGGTTAAGCTCATTCGGGAGAGGTTTCTAAATGCTCTAAGCCGACATAAGTCATACTCAGATGTGCGACGAAGGGACATATAGTTTTGTGTTGATGACTGGGTATTCTTAAAAGTCTCGCCTATGAAGGGTGTGATGAGATTTGGCAAAAAAGGTAAGCTTTGTCCAAGATTCATTGGGCCATATCAGATCCTTTGAATAGTAGGAAGAGTGGATTATGAGTTAGAATTACCTTCGGGGCTAGAATATATTCATCCAGTTTTCCTTGTATTGATGCTACAGAAGTGCGTAGAAGACCCTTCTCGGGTTGTCCTAGTTAAGATGTTCAGATCACAGAGGAGTTGTCCTACAGGGAAACTCCAATTGCCATATTAGATCGACATGTTTATAAATTGAGGACCAAAGAGGTGGCTTTAGGTAAAGTATTGTGGATAAACAAGAATCGAGAAGAGGTGACCTGGGAAGCTGAGGATTACATGAGGTCCAAATATCCTCACTTGTTTCATAACCTAGGGTGATGGAATATCAGTTTATATTAGTGCAGTGAGGTAAGAGATCTGATTTTTATTATTGTTGCTTATTATTATGGGTGTTGTCGTTGTATTTTTACCCGCATTATTATTGCGGAGCTATAGTGCTTAGCTATTTATGTCATTCTGTAAGACACCTAGGTTAGAATTTCTGCCTTTTAGATTCCAGGATAGTCACATTTACAAAGGATACTCTGGGTAAATTTTGGCAACTTCTGAGGACTTAATCGCGTGACTCAGATTTTTCATTCGAGGACGAATGCTTCTAAGAGGGGAATGATGAAACACATCTGACTTTTCAAAACGTCTAAATTAACTCATACCTTCGTGGAAAGACAAAGAGGGTGAGTAAAAGTAGAACCCTCCGGAAGCAAGGAGGCTTACCATGGCTAACTCAAACTCCATGTGGTATCAACGAAGCTCCTGTTGATGACCCTGAATACTTGTATCTGCATCATGAAACGATGCAGGCCAAATGGCTCAGTATGTGGAATGCACGAGCATGTAAGGGGAATTCTAAAGCATAACATAAGCTTGAACTTGATAAAAAGGAAACATACTTACCTCATTTCAAACATACTCAACTCAAGGAATACTCAGGAATACTCAAAGCTACTCAAACTTACTCAACTCAGAAGTACTCAAGGATAAGATACTAAGCTCAGTAATAAGGTTCTCAACTTAGTGAAACTGAACAATAAGGTACTCAACGCAATGAAGCACTGATCAATTCAAGATACTCAACTCGAAATACTCAACTCATGATACTAAAGGATAAAGCAATAGTAAAAGATGCAATATATATGGAAAGATGTAAAATTGTAGATAGAAACTCCATGTAGTAAATAATACAATAATACTCAGTGTGTATATAAAAATACAATATAATTCTTTGGGAGTTTCTCTAACCGACAACCATTAGTATGAGCTATGTGATGATACAACGTCTCGCCCACGCTGCCAGAAATGCCCTATACTTTGCCAAGGTATAAGACCTCTCAACTAAGTGGATCCACTGGTCTGTGCTAAAAATCACTAAGGAATCATCTAAAAAGTATGATTGTTTCTACCCAGGTCGCCTACATGGTTTATGGGGGCTGTGAGTTGTATGCACTCTCCCCCATATCGGTGCTCAATACTACTCCCAAAATATACTCAGCTCATATGTTTTAAAAAACATAACAATATCAGTGGTCTGAGATTATTACTTAAAATCTTTCTCTATAAAGAGATGTTACTCAGCTGCTCAAAACTCTTTTGGAAATCTCAGTTTCCTCCTCTTTTAAAATGTGAAAACATTTACTTTTGGGAATACTTAGTTCCCATATATCATTATAAGTGAACTCGACTCTACTCTTTCATAACCCAAGTGCTCAAGTCTTAAAACAAGTTTAGAAAAAGTTGTAAAAAGACTTCTCAAAATAGGGTTCATGCCGAATGATAGACATGAACAACTCAATTAAAGGTTTTCAATAAGCATACAAATAACTTGATACTCAGAACTCAACAACTCAGAACTCAAGAAATTCAATGATACTACTTATTTCAAGAATGCTTAACTCATAGGGTTCATGTAAAATTATGGGCATGAACAACCCGACTCAAGGACTCATTGATACTCCTCACTCAAGATTTCTCTAATCTTATGGTTCATGCGGAATTATGGGCATGAACTACTCAACTTAAGAATTTCATGGGTAACATGTAATAGTTCCATGATTAGGAATATAATATCAGAAGGGTTAGGAACTCAATACTCAAGACTTAGAACTTGAATATACTACTCCTCATAAAGATACTCAACTTATGGAGTTCATACGGAATTATGGGCATGAAAGACTCGACTCGAAGGTCTATATAATCAATATGGAATTCATGTATCTGAGTCTTCTTAATCTTATACTTACTTCCTCAAAACATAGCTCAAATCGATCGTTGATATCAAGGGATTCACAATTGAACTTAAAGACTTTCTTGAACTCTACTCTTAACTTCCTCTGGAATGTGAATTATGAATTCAAGATTTATGGTTCATGATATGGAGGTACTCATGATGATAAATTGGACTCATGAATACATTCTCCTCATTCTCATACTCTCTTGTTCGAATCTTGAACCAAGTTATTAGAAATTGTAGAAGACTTCTCAAAAAGACTCAAACGGACTTTCTCAAAACTTGACTCTCAACTCTACCTTTAGATTGATTTATGAATTCAAGGTTGTGATTTGTGATACGAAAGACTTCGTAATGTTTAATAGTGTTTTTAGATAGTTAAACATGAAAAACAATCAAGAAATCATTGTATGAAAGCAAGTCCGCGATGCGGAGATGCATTTTAATATTTGGTCGCAAAATAACTTTTGAGGCAGAGGGGTCCGTGACCTCTTCGTGACACGAAGAAAAAGAATCCCATCTTGAGGAACATGTCCGCGATGCGGACCTGGTACCCAATTTTGCCCGACTTTTTCTTTCTTTGTTTTCTAACGCCAATTCGCCTCAATTAGATTCTTTTCTTAATTCCTCTTTAGATTCATATACCCACTACATGTACACAAGAATCTAATCAATCACAACTCTAAAATCGACACGATTTCCTCAAGAACTCATCAATCTCTTCTAAACTCAAGAACGAAAGCCAATTTAAAGAACACGATTCAAGAACAACAAACTTTCAACTTTCTAGAACGAATTTCGCTGAAATTAATATGATTGGAATGTGGGTGAACTAACCCAACACTATGGAATCTTACATACCTCTTAGGGATCAAACCTATGGAAAAAATCAGCAACAACTCTCAAGAATCTCGACGAATGTCTTGATCTTTTCCTCTTTTCTCCTCTTTTCTCTTCTTTTCTCTTTCTGAACCCTCAACTAGAACCCTAATTGTATATTACGATTATAAAACTGAACCTAATAGGATGAGACACTTAAAACTTTACTAAAAATGGATTAAAGCTTATTAGGTAAGGAAAAGACCAAAATACCCCTTACTACTTTTGGGTAACTTTCCTTAACTGGACAACCTAACTTCAAAAGGGCATATCTCACTCATACAAACTCGAAACTAAGAAAACTTAGTGATGTTGGAAAGATAATTCAACGAACTTTCAATTAATACGTTGTATCCCACCTAAATCATTCTGTACTAAGAGTTATAGTCATTTGAAATTGACCCAAATCTTAGAAGAACTTAGGAATGACTTCAGTGAACTCTTTATAGTTCTTCTTGGAACTCAAGGTGCTACATCTAGTGATCTTAACACTTAAGAAATTTTTAATTCCTTGGTAAAATCTCACTCACTAAGAAGAACGGTTCGAGTGTTAGTTCGAAAATTTTCCTGGGGTGTTACAATATCTCCCCCTTGGGATCATTCGTCCTCAAATGACGACTAGATTAGGTATGGAATGGGGTTACTCTTACTAAAGTCTGTCTAATGGTATGCTCTTACTATATTCAAGCTTAACCCAAATCCTTAGGTTCGGGTTCTATACCTCTCTATAGGGAATCTTATCCCAAAACTATTACTCATTGCCATCACATTGGGCTTATATCAAGAATTACCTAATGTTTAACAACACCACGTTCTAGCTTAGTATTCTAACAACTCCATGGACTCCTACTAACCAGCTCCTTATGAAATTCTCAACACTTGACTTGATTTCTCATCTTATCAATTCCCCCTTAGGTATAAAGCTAACACTTGAAAGCTATGGACCTATTCCACATTCACAACTCAATTATGCTATCTAAGCGCACATGGAAAATTATAAGTTAATTGGAACCTCATCTGGTAACATACCATCTCGGCACACCTCTTAATGCTCTTGTTACTCTTGTGACTTAGCCGTACTTCACTTCCCTTATCTAAACGCTAGGGTCTCTCACTTGGACCACTCATATTTATTGCAGCTTATCACCTCAATTCCTCAGCGACTCTATGTCAAGTCTTCTAGATCAAATCTCAAGACTAACATCATCACTTTTATGTTGCCATTCTTCTAACAATGATGGTCATCTCAAATTCAAGCTTAATGTTTATGAGTAAACCCGAATGTCAATATGATTTCTTGCCTACTACACTAACTCACAACTACTATTTACAATTGTAGAAACACTCGTCCAATAGAACCTTATGACAAATAGTCAATCCTTACCCCATAGTCTGCATACTTACAATTTACTATCACATTTTCATTCACAACTTGAGTACTATTCACTCATTCACTATACATTATTGCCTAATTAGTTCTATTACACTTTTAATACTATGAGTTGTTCCCGAAAATCATAAGCCTAGCTTAGATCTATCACCTCATGTATTCTCATGCTCTTCTAGTCAACACTTACACTTGGTCATTACCTACACAATGACACTTCATCACAAGCTCTTTTCTAGCTACAACACACTCTACTTCTATGATGGAATCTTCACAAATTATCATTTCTTAGTCTACCCGTAAGGGAAAACTCCTCGTCAATAACTTATTGGTTGCGTGACTATAATTACATAATTTGCCCTATCACTATCTTCCCTTCATAGATCTCTGTACTTCTGCATACTTCCCTCTAAGTCTGAGCTCTTTCACTACTACTCCTCATGGTCTCGTAACTCATGCTACCATTTGGGGTGGAAATATTACCCAAGTTCTAAACATACCTCCTTTTAAGGATCTCAACTGAAACAAGGCTTAAGGAAAAGAGTACAACTCGCTTTAAGCTCAAATGCACAATACATATAATTATTTGTGCATTCCTCTGAAACTGAACACTTAACTTACTCTTGGGCTTCTCTCAAGCCCCTCTAGAGTCTCATGACTTTTCTCCAGACTCTTGATAAGATCAACTCATCGATAAAGGACTGACTTTTCTTTTCAACCATCTCTAGTATGATGGGTAGTCGAATGAATCTCAGAAACACACTAGTATGTATGAATCTCTATGACTTAGCTTTATTGAACAATTAAGAGTATGAAAGAAGGGAATATTTTCCTAAATGTCAGTAGTCCCTCATTTTCAGAAGTGGGCCCCTCACAATCATAAAGAAGATCATACATGACACGACTTCATAGATACCCTAGGACACTTGAACTCTACGCTCTGATACCAATTTTGTCACGACCTGAGCCTAGACCCTAGACATGGAAGACACTCGAGAACCATTGTTGGTCCCCAAGAGAACCCTCATCTTGGCTGACTACAAGCGGAAGACTAAATAAAACATACAAAGCTTAAAAACTAAATACATATTCATGAAACTCAATTACAAATCTTTAACTCAAATGACCAACTTTATATAAAAATAGATTATTCAACTCGCCATAACATGGGAACTTAAGTCTTTAAAACGTTTAATAAAATAAATGAACAGACTTCGGAAACTCTACAGTCTATCTATGAAGCCTCCAAATGAAAAAGATGGAAGTTGGGACAAGACCCACGACCTCCTAACAACTGATATAAGTTAAAATAAAAGTGGAACCCTTCGGAAGTAAGGAGGCTCACCATGGATAACTCGAACTCCATGTGGTATAAACGAAGCTCCTACTGATGACCCTGAATACATGTATCTGCATCATGAAACGATGAAGGACAAATGAATTAGTACGTGGAATGTACGAGAATGTTAGGGGAATTCTAAAGTATAACATAAGCTTGAACTTGATAAAAAGGAAACATACTTATCTCTTTTCAAACTTACTTAACTCAAGGAATACTCAGGGATACTCAACACTACTAAAATTTACTCAACTCAGAAGTACTCAAGGATAAGATACTCAACTCAGTGAAACTCAACAATAAGGTACCCAACATAATGAAGCACAAATCAACTCAAGATACTTAAATCAAAGGTACTCAACTCAAGATACTCAACTCATGATACTCTAAGGATAAATCAATTGTAAAAGATGCAATATATATGGAAAGATGTAAAACTGTAGATAGCAACTCAATGTATTGAAAAATACAATAATACTCAATGCGTATATAAAAATACAATATAACTCTGTGGGAGTTTCTCTAACAGATAACCATAACTATGAGTTATGTGATGATACAACGTCTCGCCCACACTGCCAGAACTGCCCTATACTTTGCCAAGGTATAAGACCTCTTAACTAAGTGGATCCACTAATCTGTGCTAAAAAGCACTAAGGAATCATCTAAAAAGTATGACTCTTTCTACCCACGTCGGCTACATGGTTTATGGGGGTTGTGAGTTGTATGAACACTTCCCCATATCAGTTCTCAATACTACTTCGAAAATATACTCAACTCATACGTTTTAAAAAAGAGATGTTACTCAACTTCTCAAAACTATTTTGGAAATCTCAATTTCTTCTTTTTAAATATGAAAACATTTACTGTTGGGAATACTTAGTTCCCATATATCATTTTAAAGAAAATGAACTCGACTCTACTCTTTCTCAACTCAAGTGCTCAAGTCTTAAAACAAGTTTAGAAAAAGTTTTAAAAGGATTTCTCAAAATAGGGTTCAATAATACTACTCATTTAAGAATGCTCAACTCATAGGGTTATGCGAAATTATGGGCATGAACAACCCGACTCAAGAACTCAATGATACTCCCCACTCAAGATTTCTCGAATCATATGGTTTATGTGGAATTATGGGCATGAAGTAGTCAACTTAAGGACTTCATGGGTAACATGTAATAGTTCCATGATTAGGAATATAATCTCAGAAGGGTTAGGAACTCAATACTCAAGACTTAGAACTTGAATATACTACTCCTCTCAGAGATACTCAACTTATGGTGTTCATACGGAATTATGGGCATGAACAACTCGACTCAAGGGTCTACATAATTAATATGGAACTCATGTATCCGACTCTTCTCATTCTTATACTTACTTCCTCAAAACTCGGCTCAAATCGATAGTTGATCTCAAGGGATTCACAATTGAACTCAAAGAGTTTCTTGAGCTCTACTCTTAACTCTCTCTTGAATGTGAATTATGAATTAAAGATTTATGGTTCATGATTTGAAGGATCTCTTGATTATAAAGTAGACTCATGAATACATTCTCCTCATTCTCATACTCACTTGTTCGAGTCTTGAACCAAGTTATTAGAAATTGTAGAAGACTCCTCAAAAAGACTCAAAGGGACTTTCTCAATTTTTTTGAAAGAACTCTCAAAACTTAACTCTCAAATCTACCGTGAATTTGATTTATTAATTCAAGGTTGTTATTTGTGATAGGAAAGATCTTGTGATGTTTAGGAGTGTTTTTAAATAGTTAAACATGAGAAACGATCAAGAATTAACTGTATGGAAGCAATTTCGCAATGCGGATATGCATTTCAATATTTGGTCGCAAAATAACTTTTGAGGTAGAGGAGTCCGTGAACTCTCCGCGATGTGAAGAAAACTAATACCCATCATGAGGATCAGGTCTGCGACGCGGACCTGGTACCTAGATTTGCCCGACTTTTTCCTTCTTTATTTTTTAACCCCAATTCACGTAATTTGATTCTTTTTCTCAATTCATCTTTAGATTCAGATACCCACTACGTTTACACACGAATCTAATCAATCACAACTCTAAAATCAATACGATTTCCTCAAGAACTCATCAATCTCATCTAAACTCAAGAACGAAAGCCAATTTCAAGAACACGATTCAAGAACAACAAACTTTCAACTTTCTAGAATGAATTTCGCTGAAATTAATATGTTGGAATGTGGGTGACCTAACCCAATACTATGGAAGCTTACATACCTCTTATGGATCAAACCTATGGCAAAAATCCACAGCAACTCTCAAGAATCTCAACGAATTCCTTGATCCTTTCCTCTTTCCTCTTCTTGAACCCTCGACTAGAACCCTAATCGTAGATTAGTATTGTAAAATAGAACCTAGTAAGATTAGACTCCTTAAAACCTTACTAATAATGGATTAAATCTGATTGGGTAAGGAAAAGATGAAAATACCCCTTACTATTTTCGGGTAACTTTCCTTAACTGAACAACCTAACTTCAAAAGGGCACATCTCACTCATACGAACTCAAAACTTAGCACACTCTGTGGCATTGGAAAGATAATTCAACGAAATTTCATTTAATATCTTGTATCCCACCTAACACATTCTGTACTAAGAGTTATGTTCATTTGAAGTTGACCCAAATATTGGAAGAACTTAGGAATGACTTGAGTGAACTCTCTTTAGTTTTTCTTGGAACTCAAGGTAATACATTTAGTGCCCTTAACACTTAAGAAATTTTTCATTCCTTGGTAAAATCTCAGTAAGTAAGAAGAACGGTTCGAGTCTCAGTTCAAAAAAATTTATGGGTTGATACAACTACTTTGACCGCCTAAAATTCCAGTATGCCAGCCCTGAGAGAATAAACAAAGTCGACGATAGAAAAGGGTAAACCAATGAATCGGTGAGCAGTTCCACGATGCAAATAGAGATCACCTAAAGTTACAGGACTTGATGATGTCGAGAGCTAAGATAGAAAGGCGATAGAATAGAGCAATGGGCGGTTCGCCGAACCTGACTTACCTCTCCTAATGGCCCTTCGTGGCTTATTTTGGGTGATTATAAATTAGTTTTTAAATAGAAAACTTCATATAGATTTTTAGTCTAGAATAATTTTATCTTTAGTATTGATAGTTTCTTAGTAGACTTGAAGGCTTTTTGTAACTCAATTTCGAGATTTTGTAAGTGGGTTTCAAATTTTCTGCATATTGAAGCATTGTAAAGTCTGAATTACTCTTACCCAGTTGATGGCTGATCGATTTGGTAAACATTTTTACTCTTTTATGATGTTTGGCGAAAACCTCAATTCTTGGGGTGTGATCATGTGATTATGGGTATAATTAGTTTATGGGTATTGTTAATTACTAGTTTAAATTCTATATTAAAGTGGTTTTAATCATTAGATGAGGTTTAATTTATGAATTGTAGTTGCAAATGAAGTTGAGAGAAGGGCTTTTGAACCAAAGCTTTTGATTAATGCTTTGTAGGTATTGGGTTGATTTTGGCTCAGCTTGAGAGAGTGAATCCTAAAGCCAATCCTACCCATCTTGGTCGAGAGAGAAGATGTATTAGGGTTATGTGTTGTTCTTAATTGTTATGCTTGTTGATGTTCGAGAGAAATCACTTGAAGTGGAATAGTTGTTCGAGAGAAAGCTATTTTGATTATAATCTATCCTACCCACTGATATTTAGATCTTAACTAGTAGTTTCAATTACCCATATATCGAAATTTGCCTATAATTGATCACATCCCGAGAATTTCTCTCCTTATTTTTATTTCAAATTGTTTGTGACTATATCGTAGTTGATAATTGAAGACCAAAATCCACCATATGACATTTAATGTCACCCCATTTGACTTGTCTATATGTCTTTTTCGATAATTTCTATTCCTATATATAGTTAGACCACATTCATACTTCTTAATTAAATTTGAACACGTACTGCTCCCTGTGGGATTCGACGCCAACTCTTCATTTTGTTTTATACTGCTTAACAATTGTTTGCACCTAGAATTGGATAAGGTGTGTTTGAAACGTTAATCAGCTCGCTAGCTTGAGTGGAAGGAGTAGTTTCTGTCTCAAAAGTGTCTACATCGACAGCTGGGGACGTATCTACCGGTGGTTTCCTCCTCCTCTCGAACTGATCCTCCAAATACTCCGTCTCAATCCTTCTAATATCAGTAGAAGAGGTGGGAGTGACCACAACATCCGTCTTAGCCACGAACAGTACTCTTGCCCGGTGGCACAACTCACATATTAGAACAACAAAAGGTAATGAAGTCTGACTCTACTTGGTTCTCATGGCCATCTCTTGTGAAATAATCGACCTTATATTCAGACTCTCCCCATCAATAATGCACCCGAGAGTGCAGCCTTCGAGTGCCGAATGATGGATTCATAATGCGATGGCATCAAGGTGTTACTGATGAACCCAAACAAATACAGAGCCACAATGTGAATGTCCCTCATCTCAATCGGGAACCATGCCTCAATCCATGGAGGAGATCTATGAGTCAGTAATGGAGCCAACCACTCATTCAAGTTGTCTAACGACTTGGTCTAGAGCATAGTAGTCAAAATGTGCGTCACTCTGACTGTGCAACCAAGCAACTCATTTATATCAGTCTCGCTGCATTTAACCTTCTTCCCCTATACCTTTATGAACTCTAGTGGTGCCCCTACTTCGGCCTTTTTCTTCCATTTTGGAACCAAATGGGCATAACAATAATAAAACCCACACTGCTGGGTACCTGTCTACTACCCCATTGGTGGACAACCACTTTTCTTCCAGAATAGTTCTCATACTGGCTGCCTTTAACCTGTTTATCGAGCGTGGCAGAGGTGCCTGGGTTGGGGGCAGTTGGGGTGCCTGCTTTTCTGCCTGTACTGGAGGTGGTCGAAGTTTTGGGAGTGACAGGAGTCTCACCGGATCATGTGGCGCTTTAGAACGCAACTCATCCCATCTCCGCTTATTGGTCTTATAATCTGCTTGCTCGAACTCATAGTACGGAGTTTTGGACCCAACCTCTTCCTCATGGTCAGACTCAGATGTAGTGAGGTGGGTTGAATAAACACCCATGCTGTCGGAGCTGGAACTGCTTTAACTTGTCTTCGATGGTTATTTTCCTTGCCTGTGCCCTTCCCCCCGCTGGACGATGTTTTGGTCGCGTTGATCTAGGAGAGGCAACCTCCGTAGAAATGAACACCCCTTTTGCTTTATTCCGAGGTAGTGGACCCTTTCCAAGAACCTTAGGTCTAGCCATATCTTTAAAACAACACAAATCAAACAAATGCGGTTACTAAGGATTAGTGAAGTATCAATATTGAAAATTTGCAGGAAAATTCGCCGATCAACTCGGTGAGTCACCGAGCTCATTCGGCGAACCATGGAGAACTCACCAAAAATTAAACAGCAAAAATGCAAGAAAATCAGCACAAATCATTGATGTACAGGGTCAGTAGACAACGTACCAAATTAGATTGGTGAGCATAAGGTGGATCATCAAATATCACAAAATGATTTTCAACAATCAGGGCTGCAAAAAGACGATAACAAACACATTCGTTGAGTCGCCGAGTAAACTTGGCGAGCATAGGCGTATCGCCGAATGTTAAAGAATCCAACAACTATATTTTAGGGCAAAAATGGCAATGTAAAGGATCAGTTGACGAATCGTCGAGCTCGACTACGCTCCTCGAATGGCCTCTTATACCTGATTTTTACCTTGACCCCCAATTTTCAATGCACCATCTATGATAACCAAATGCAAGCCCTATTCGATACAATTCACGCCTAGACGATATCATTACTAACTCTGCGGTCCTACGACTTCCCCTAAATTATGTAGAATCGATCAATCAATGTCTTTTCCCTTATGAACGTATCACCCGATCCGTCATTGGGTAAATTAAAATTGTTTAGTGTGATTCAGGTTACTTAGACTTCACCCATAGCAAAGCAAACATGCTACAACGACAAATTCACAATTTAAAGAAATTTTAACATGAAATTCAAAATACGATGGGATAAACACGATATCTAACAAGTTTGATTAACGACCAAAAATTCAAAATCAAATTAGGCACACAAGGATATACGATAATTCTTAGCAATTACGACAACACGCTTAGAATACTGCAAGAAATTAAAGCAAATTTAGTATACCAACCTCAGAAGTAGACAAATAAATGACTCGGTCAAAGGTGAAAGCAAGCAAAGCAAAGAACTCCAATCCCTCAACGACATCAATGTAAAAATTTAACATAAACTTGATCTAATATGAAGTTGAGAGGATGCAAGAGTTGAAAAATGCAAAATAAAGAGAAGTTTTGAATTTAAAACGGTCGGAAGCCTTTTGAATCTTTCGTTTACACCTCAGTCGACGGTTGATACTTATGTCCGCGACCCATTCGGTGATGTGGCTAGTGGAACTTTTCTTGCTGAAGTTACCAGAACTCCAACCATTTGGTTGGTAAAAAGGGCGATCCACTTCGGGATCTCCAAACCACTCAGTGATTTTTTGAGTGGGTTCTAGGTCGTCTATTAGCCTATTTCTCCCAAACATCAAATTTTCAACTTGCATATCCAACAACCATTATTCAAATAACATAAACTGAAAATTGGGTTGCCTGTCTGGTTTGTCAAGAAATGCACTTCTTCATGGTACATGGCCTCAAAGTGTGCTTCATTAAGATTTAGTCCACTATTATTCTAAACGCATTCATAGCCTTGCAACCACTTCCCATGACATGTTTCTTCAATAAGTCCATTTGGGTGATCATTTTGGCCATGTTTTTGTCTCGCTCTTGGTTATTTTCCATTTGCTCCTTTTTTATCCCAAATTTCAACGGTGACACCTGATTTTCTCTAGTATAAAAGCGCGATTGGTTTTCATCATCTCATCAAGAATGGTAGATACTGTGTCAAACGGTTGTTGCATGATTGTTCCTCGAATGAGCTGGTCTGCCATACCTTTGTTGATTGGGTCAAGGCTCTGATAAAAATATTGCAACAACACATAGTCCGATAGCCTGTGAATTGGGCATTGGAGCAATAATTTCTGAAACCTTAACAATGTTTCATGAATAGGTTCGCCATCTACTCGCTTGAAGTGCGGAATATTAAACCCTCAACTTAAACATCTTCGAAGGAGGGAAAACCTTTCATAAAACGCATCAGTGAGCTCATCCAAAGAAGTAATTGATTACCTTGGTAAATCGGCCAGCCACTTCGTTGTTTCCCCCATTAGAGAAAAAGGAAGCATACGAAGTAGTCAGAGTGACTCCTGAGTGATATTCTTCAAAGAAAATGGCCCACACACATCTGGGAAGTTTCAGATGTAATCATGTGGGTTCTCATGAGCCTGTCCTCCAAAGAGACCCTGCATTTGCTACAACTGCAACATTGTGCTGGTCACATGAAATACCCAATTTCCCACAGTTGGGGCAATCGAGTGGCATCGCAATTCCCAACTAATCATCATTGACATCATGTAAATTCCCAATGTCATCATTGTTCCCAAGTTGGCTAGCAATGCTCCTATTCACACTCATCTCTTCACGTGTTTAAGAGTAGCCAACAAAGAGCACAAATAAGATAATTCAACTACAACAAAATCAGTTCACGACTAAACAGTGGCAGAGCAAAAAATTTCATTAAGAGTGTTCATGATTTTTTTTAATATGTGAGTTGTTATTTGTTTAACCTAGGGATTCTACAATGAACGATCTCAACATATTTCAATATCAATTATAAACAATCGATTTCGTTTTGTCTTTTTGATGCATTGATTTTATATGATAAAAATATATGATTATTGTTTTTAAGTGAAATATTGATAGAACAAATGAGTCTAGCTTTACGAAACATAAATCACACCGGTAGGAAAAAAATTTCTTAAAAAAAAGAAGAAGATAAAACGCATGTATTGATTTTAGCTTTGGGCTTAAAGTTGTTAACATATATAAACACAAATTTTTAATGTAAAATGTTGGCTTTTTTGTTTTCACCATTCAAAAGTGCATTATATCATAGATAAAAATTAGAATACATGATATCTAAATATTCAAAATTAAAATAATGTATTCTTATATGTTACTCTATATTATTAAAATTGTAATATTAATAATCATGAAACTTGAGAAACATAATAATGGTGTGTGTGGTTGTGTTCTGCTCTCAATATTATCAAAATTGTAATATTAATAATTAAGAAACTTGAGGTAATATTAATAATTAAGAAACTTGAGGAAAATAATAATGGTGACTGAGGTTGTGTTCTGCTCTCAAATAAAACCAAAAATGTTGTGCGCTTCGTGGGATTCAAACCTTCGCAATTTGGGTGGAAATGAATACACATAACCGCTGTGCCACATAAGCGATTATGTCGAGGATGTTCAACATTTATTATTTATCCCTTAAACCCAGAATTTGACCTCTCTATATGGTGTAATTTTCTGGCGAAGGGTGTTCAGCTGACCAACCTTAGATGGTTGTAGCTCCGCCCCTGCGACTAAGCTTCAACAAAAGAATTCTAAACACCACTCCCCAGTAGCGACACCAATTTTGATAACGCTCAACTACACTTTATCCAATTCTAAGTGTAGGCAGTCGCTAATATTTATAAATCCAACTAAGAGTTGGGGTCGATCCCACAAGGACTGATAGAGTAGGGAATTCAACCAAGAAGTAAAATTGTGTCCTAATCGTTTGTAGAGGTAGAAGTTTTGAAAAATTAAAGTTAATAAAAAAGATTCTACAATTATATCAAATGGGGGGGGGGGGGGGGGTTTTTGGTG
>JAJOOB010033755.1:0-26188 GCA_029582485.1 Solanum tarapatanum
GTAGGCCAAAAAGTGGTAAACAATTAACTAAAAAATAAGTTCAGGGGGGTAATAGGACCTTAGTAAAGGTTAGGTGTGTCTCAGGGATTTTGGGCATAGGCTGGGGGGGTACTTATGCATTTTCCCATTAACTTTTGTGCAATAATTGTGTCAAAAAAGTAATGTAGCTATTTAAAAGCAGTGTTTAATTAACTTTTGTGCAATAATCGTGTCAAACATTATATAGTTATTTAAAAGGTGAAAGTAGAGATTGAATATGTTGAGGAGGAAATGAAGAGAAAATTGGGAAAAAGTACTTCAGTTGGAAATTCCGCTATTGGATATAAAGAATTACGAAGAACTCGGATTTATAAACGATTTGGGCGAACTAGGGGATACTAATTATGAAAATGCTGGTATGAATTTTAATTTTATGTTTTTTTGACTTTTTTCCTGAAGATGAAGAGAAGTTAATTGAAATATTCAGGTGTATTGTGCGTGCAGAATCTTTAACCTCTAAATTAGCAAAACACCAAAAAATAAAAAGCAAACTTTCACATTGTAAAATTAATCTAGGTGAAAAAGTGGTTGGTATTTTTTGTTTTCATTTAATCATCTTGGCGTTACAAGATTCAATACCAATTACCATGTGTTGGTTTCCCTTCAAGCAAATTTAATGACCTGTTTGAAAAAATAATTGAACTATTTTTAATACAATGGGAAAAACACCACCTTGTTAATAGTGTGTGATTATGTGCTGAGTCATGCATGCAGGCATATAATCCAAAAATACTAAGTTGCTTCCCTCACTATTTATACACTCACTTCACCCCTCATGAATTGAAGCACAAAACAATCTTTTCTTTTTTTTCCTTTGCTTTGTTTTCTCCCTTTTTTTCTTCTACTCTCTAAAATAAAATAAAAAAGATTGACGTAATGTTAATAGAGAACCACAAAACTGAACTACTTTCAACTTCATTATCCCTCTTTTTTTGGTAAACGTATCTTAAGAACTCATTTTATATATTGATAGAAACATGTATCTACACTTTTGATGTACCTTGATGGTCCCTCTTGTCATGTGGAGACTTATTGTTATGCAGAAACTAATTTTATTCAACTATTTGGTATATAGATCTTTTTATTTTCATTGGGTAATATTATAAAATATAAACCCCATGGTGCTTCCCTCGAAGTATTTTAAGTCTACCTCCACTTAATCACCTTCAATCATTATATTATCATATCTAAAGAGGGTGTATTTGGTGGTCTAAGACATGGTCACAACTTCTCTATATATATTACTTGCAACCATGTCAAATGTAATAATTTCTAATCTTTCTAATTATGCATGAACACATACATATTTATCTTCATGTTAGCATATTTCTACGACAAGGGAATGCTGACATATCAACCTTTTTTTTATGACAAGGGAAACTTGCAGCCGTTAGCCTTTGGGTGCACACAGGATAAAACCCTGCTCCTATGCAATAATTTGCAAACCACACAGGACAAGTAACCCACACTAGGCAAGTTCAGTGCAACGAGCTCAACCCAGAAGGCAAACCCCTTGCTTTCACTAGCAAGGGATTTTGAATTTGAGACCTCCAGTATGGAAGTTCCAAACCCAAACCACTGGGCCACCCCGAAGGGTAAATATTCACATATCAAACTTTAAACAGTTAACACGGTGATGAAGTTTTACACGAATTCAAAAATAAATTGAAACACGTACACCTTTTTTAGTAGTCCCTCTATCTCTTTTGTAACATTCAGTAACTCCAGAGCGGTCAGTGAACAGGGCTTATGTTATACATTATAGGCAGCCTGCACACCGAAGAAATAGGTTACCTCTTATATGAGAAATTGGGCAGGGTGTATCTGCGTATCTAATTATGATGCTCAACCACTCAAGGTTGTCCTACTAGAAACTATTCAACATCACTTAATGCAATTGAGATAGGTAACGGAAGCATTCTTGACACAAGCACTGTTAGCCTCTAATATTCTGTAACCATCACTTCCCTGATCTCCTAAAACCTATTACTTTTCCGAGCTGATTTATTACAAAAAACAAAGAGATACGTACATATTCTTTCTTCTTTGCATCTCTGACTGCCGACTCTCCTAAATCCTGTGTTCGAACTATGTAGCTTCTTTGTTGGAAGAAACTTTGCGACGCCAATTAAAATTTGTGTAACTAACCATGGTGGAACTATGCTATCTGCAATCTATATAACAAGCCACTCATCACTCTATCAAAATCAGAGGCATCAGTAAGAATTGAGAAGCATTTCCAGAGGTATACTTTGCACAGAGGTGCAACAAGAACAGTACCGTTCCAAGCATCAGGTTGCTTCTAGTGCACCTTCAAAGCTATTGCTCCACCCATGGATTCCCCAAATAGGAAGCTTGGTAGATTACAGAACTTTGGCTTTTCTGCAACCAACTATTATCTATCAATTTTTTCTCCAGTAGAGTGTCAAGAAGAATAAGAAAATGCAATGACATTCAATACCAAGTCATCATGTTCGACATTTCAGGCTTGATGCTAGTCAGAATACCAACATTTACACGGAGAACTAGCAACTTGCTTTACATTAGATAATATTTTACATTTTTATCTAATATAGGACGCAGATTTTTCCAGCATGAAACATGGATATAGCACTCTGCAGTCGACAGATAAAGATTCAATGAGGGTAATAACAACCAGGAGGATCAAATAAGGTCAGTCATATCCTATGCTTCACAGCTCACGGACATTACTTAATTAGGTCACTCAGATGACCAACATTAACTGGCCCTCATTTTTCCATTCATACAAGTCTCCTTCCCAAAAGAAAGATCATTTTATTTCACTTGTAGGTTAACCCCCGATACTCTCTACTTACTGTAAATGGACAGAAAGCTTCTCCCTATCACTTTTTGTTCATTTTAAAGTTATATGCTTCACTCCTCTCCTATGTGGTTTGCGAGCTATTGCATAGGAGCGGGGGTTTTACCCTGTGCGCACCCAAAGGGTAGCGGTTGCGGATTTCCCTTGTCATCAAAAAAAAAAAGTTATATGCTTCACTAGTAACATTAGATTATAAAACCTAAAAGTTGATAACAGGTACCTTAATATCCGATTCGGAACAAATTTCTTGACAATAATACAGTTTTGACTATACCCTTATACTCTGTCCCCATCAAAGTAGGACTAAGAAAATGAGCTGTGGGAGTGATTGTTTGGTATATAATGAAGAGGACACACTTCACTAATATTCTAAGAAATTTTTAATATAAATCAGCTTGTTAGTTTCATACAGCTCTGCCACAAGTATTTGTTGGTCAGAATTTGTTACTATTTATTTTGATCTGTAAGCCTTAAGAATTTCATAAATGAACAGTACTAAGATGGTGCTTCACATTTACACAAGGGTTCCAAAAGTAGCATCAGACTACACAAATTCAGCAGAACACAAAAGCTAACAGCGGTCCTCGGGTTTAAGACACGGTCGAAGGCTCGAAGCCCCTTTATCAGCCAGATCTAAAGCATCTTCATTTGACCATTAGTATCAGCTGCCTTATAGGAAAACAAGGAAAGATATACTTGCAGGCATATAATCCAAAAATACCAAGTTTCTTCCTTCACTATTTATACACTCACTTCACCACTCAATTGAAGCACAAAAAATGTTTTCTTTGTCTTCCTTTGCTTTGTTTTCTCTGTTTTTTTCTTCTACTCTCTATAAAATAAAATAAAATAAAAAAGACTGACGTCATGTCATTAAGAAGAATCCATTTAATGATGAAGACGATGAAGAAGGTTATCCAATTGAGTCATACCTTTAACTTTCGAGTAATGCTCAATGACGTCATCAACCAGCTTGTCAAAACTCAGTATGTAACCATGAAGACCTTCTGAAAGCTCAAATCCGGGGTAATCCATTGCAATGACTCCATAACCAAAATATGCTAATTTCCATGCAATGCCTACAGATAAGGATAGTTATTACAAATTTTGTTACAAAAAGATAACTTGTCTGAGACTTTAAATGCTTTTGCAACCTGCAAACCTTCTCGCTATTACTGATAATATGTAATAAATTTTGGAGCTTATAATCTTATGAACCAAGCATTTTACCTTCCCATATGAGTACGAAACTGTCTCAAAATCAAAATAGAATGTTGATAGCTAAATAAGGAAACTAAATCCCAATTCAATTCTTCTTATGTAATCCTGTCATTCCTATGCTGAATTTCAGTTTACTTAAACTGTTCAACCAATATGAAATTCTCGCATTAGCTCCATCTATTTTTGTTTCTATTTATTTTTATGAGCTCATTTTGAAAAGGAAAGTAGGAAGAAGTCATAACTTGCTACACTACAAAGTATAGAACAAGCGAACAACATTGACGGTTTAGCAAGGAGAATTAGACAATAAAGCATCAACACGTTTCCAACAACATTAGAAAAAAGGAAATAAGAGCATAAGCTTTAGCTCCGCCATCTTCAATCCAACATGTGGCACCTGATGCATAGATGGAAGAAGAAATCACTAAAAAAAGCAGAAAAGATAAGTAAGAAACACGTTACTTCCATGTAGGGTATCACGCCCATGTCGGCACATTCCTCCATTACAGTAAACGACAGAGGTAGAATATGCAGTCTCAACTGTCAATGCTTCCAAAAGCTATAACAAGCTTACAGTAGAAGGTACATTTGCATAGATGACGTACATAAAGTGTGAATTCACTTTGGACCACTGTTAGCAGTTCAAGGGCATTTCAAGACTGATCATTCCCTTTTCTGTCAATTAGTGGTCAATACATTAATGGCACATTTTCCCAAAATCCAGGCAAAAACTTATTTATGGATTTAACAAACCAAAAAGACCGTCAGCAAAATTGGCTTTTTCCATCTACATAAGATCGGATAGCTATTAATTCTGCTCATCAATCATCATTCGGTTCCTGAAAAGGTGAAAGGATATCTGGTACGTATATTATCGTAACATAAGTTGGAGATTTATGTACGTCATCATTCCGTTCCTGAAAGGGTGAAATGAGGTATGTTGCTTGTATATTCTTGTAAAGTAAGCATTTATTTGGTTAAAATTGTTTTATGTAGTTTTATGTACGTCATCTTTGCGAACGTACCTTCCACTGCAAGCTTGTTCTATCGTCTTCGTATAAGTTAAGATTTGTATACATAAAATCTCCAACTGCACACTTGTTAAATCTGCCAACTGGTTATAAGAGGCAGTGTGTTTAAAATGGCTGAAAGCACTTCCCTCCAAACAAAAATTCCTTTTTGTTTACTTATCTTTAAGTGTGGAAAATATTCTCTCTGCACACGATTTTCCACCAGAAGAGTGGAAATGACTTCACTCACTCATTGGCGGAAGTAATTTTCCTTTACAAATATCCTAAATCTTACTCCACGTCTCTTACTTCAATTAATGGTTTTTTTCTATATCAACCTTCAATATTCAAATTTATGTCGAAACACTATTCCCATGCCGTATCTTATACACTTTGCAAAATTACCATATATCACCAAACTCTATATTCAATCATACAGTAGAAAATGATTCAAACAAATTATTATTTAGGGTAAAACATTCCATGACATAGAACTCCATATCAAACGCACCCTAAAGGTAACACATTACACAAATTTGCAGTCTATTGAGTTAGAACCAACAACAACATCAATTTAAGTGTAATCCCACAAGTGGGTCTAGGGAGGAGTGTGGTGTATATGCATCCTTACCCTTACCTTGAGAAAATAAAGAGGTTGTTTCCAGTTATTGATCAAGAACCATACTACATAAACATACATTCATACTTGGCCTCAGCTGGCAAGTAAACACTCCAACTTTGAGAGTGCATATCAAGGCACCTCAACTGGTGTCAACTGCAACTAAACACTCCAACTAGTCCCTACTGTGTCTTGTGGACACCCGACGCGATGTGACACATAGATTTAGAGGTTTTTAGATGATCATTTTGTAAGTTGGAGTGTTAAACTGACATAGTGGAGACAAGTTTTTAGGAGTCTAGTTTATGTATTCTTTCTTTTATTTATTTTGAGCTTCCTCTTGCTTTCAACTACCCTTTGTTTGTTTCCCTTAGTTGCCTTTTCTCGATCATCAACCACTTTCATTTCCAACTATCCCACTGTCCTCCCCACAACTACTCATAATAATGATGATGATGTACCCCCTCCCGCACTGGACATGCACATGATTCTCAGTGTTCTCCCGGGAGGTGGAAGCGTATACTTAGCTGATCTTGGGAACACCAAATGCCCAAACGGAGTCGTGCACAACAGTTCTGGTGAATTTGATCACAGCATGCCCATGACATTTTTTACTATGCAACTTGGAGGTCATGAAAACCAAGACGTTAGTATAATGTTATCAACTCCAACTTGTAAGCTACGTGTTAAAGAAACTGTTTGGAAAGTTGGTGATTACTTCATAACACTGCATCCACCACCTAGGTTCGTTGTAACTGGTGGTACCTAAGGAATTCCAGGACCTAATACCTTAAATATTGAGAAATATGAGACGGAGAGACCTAATTTTTACAAGTTAAGGTATTTTCCAAATCAATATATGTGTCCAAGTTAATTTATATACACAAATACTTGAGTCATTTGCCGTTTGCATCAACTTCTATCCATATATGAAATTAAAGATGAGAAACCGAGATGAAGAAATTATACCTTTAAATTGAAAGCTGAATATGTTTAAATGCCTCTACAGCACAACGCCTGGCGTCCATATTTCTTCTGCAATTCTTCTGAAATTTCACCTGATTCCCCATTACGAAGCCCTCCCACTTCTCACTGAAATCAACCTTCTGTTTCCCCAAAAAATCAGAAATCAGATGTACTACTCTCTTCTATTCTTTATTTCAGGCCAAATTGACAAGTGATTGGCCAACGAATTAGGAGACATACCTCGGGATTTCCGTTCATAAGAAATCACTTCCTTCGCGAATTCTAATTTTGGTAATTTGAATTAATCATCAAATTGAATAATGAAAAATTAACACGGGTCCGAAAAATAATATAGTATTACTCAAACACATAAGTAGAGAAGTAAAAAGATATGGGTAACTGTAGGGTTGTACTCATTAAATTGTTATCGCTTTAAAATTGTAATTGGCTTTTAAAAAAAATAAAAATTTCATACAAGATTCACATGATGAGGAATGTAATATAGAAAATCCAAAAAAAAAAAAGAAAAGCCTCACATTTGATATTTAAATCGGAATGAGAAACAAATGATTGAGTTCCATTTTTCTTAATAAAAAGTCATTATTGACACAAGAAACTTAGGGATTATTTGATAGGATGAATAAGAATAACTCTTAACACATTATATTAGTAATGATGATATTAATTACGCTGACATTATTTCTTTATATACTATTTGGTCTGATAAATTAGAAATAGAAGTCCTACATATATTTACAGTCACCCTAGCTCCACACTCTACTTTATATATAGTTATGTCATTAATCAATTTAATGTATGTGCTGATACTTGATACTCTTTTATTATTAATAAAACATGAACATTCATGTTATTAGTAATGCACACCTCAATACATAATAGAATGTTTATAATTAATTCATCGGCAAAATATATATATATATATATACCAAACAAAGCTAACACACTTTCTCAAACAATAATAACTACATCTTAGTTCTAAATATGTTAGATCAACTCTAATATTCACTTATAAGTAAAACAAATGGATTAATGTTATTCCAAAAATGGATATGTATTAATATTTATTTACTTACTAATACATCTTTCATGTCATTTTATGTGGCACCATTTGACTTGACATAATATTTAAGAAAAAAGAAAGATTTTTTTAAAATTTTGATCTAAACAATTTTTAGATATTTGTGTTCTAAATCATTTCATTAAGAATAATGAGTTTTTTTAAATTAAACTATTTCTAATTATAGTAAAATGACTTATTTTTAAGCGGACTAAAAAGAAAAGTAACGACGGAGGGAGTGGTTTTTCCATTATTTAATAGGGTCAGATTTCTTATGTTTCCTTCTTCAGTTCTCCATTTCCCATCAGCTCCTACCACCGTTCTCCCCGCCGATTGAACAGGTTTCCGGCCGGTTAAATTTGTGACGATGAATTATGGCAATAATCCTACGTCTCGAGCTGTTTTTCCCGAACAGCGTCGAGAAAATCGCAACTCTAAATGGGTTATACAGCGTCCCTTCAGGTGATTTTGCTTTCTCTTTTTCAGCTTTTTTTTTGTAGCTAGATTGTTAAATGGTTAACATTCTAATTTTCATTTGTGTAACAGTAATCAAGCTGAGATCATGGATTCAAAAGCCACAGCAGAGGTATTTATCGAAAGATTTAAGTTACATTATTGCACTGATGGTGTAAATAATTTATGTTTAATTGTTCGTGTTCTTATGTGATGTTACAGGATGTTATAGCTGCAATGCTATCAGCATCAGCATCTCCTCCTTTCTTTAATGGTTCACCGCCTAGCCGACCGATGAATCCATTGATTCATGATGTTCGCTTTGTAAATTATGGAAAACAATTCAACAGTTTATCATCATCAACAACAATCAGGGCATCTACTTCAGTTTCATGTGCAAGGCCAAAATTACTTGGACAAAACACTCAAGCTGCACCACCTAGAATTGAGGGCTTTGATTCCTCAAAACTCTCATCTGAGTCATCAGTATGAAAGTTTGACTATAAAATGTGTCCTATTAGGAATAAAGTTTTCCAAAGTTTTATTAGTAAAACAAGAAGACAAAAAGGAAGAGTTGTACATTAATTAGCAATCTAGGGAGTTCTTTTTTATTTTTTTTTTATTTTCTTGTATATATTTGTTTTGTAAGTGTTTTTTTTTTGTTTTTAATGTAAGGGGGTTGATATAAGTGTTTTGTTCTGTTTATTATCTTTCTGTAAATGTAATCAAGTGGGTTTTCACCACTTTTGACAATTTGAAAAATATGTAATATTGTGCAGAATGGCTTCTTCTCCACCCATCTGTTTAGGGTTTTCGTGTGCTTCTTCGCACAGATTTCGCACAGATCTCCAGATTGTAAAATATTATCGTTTTCATGGCACTGATGAATATCTTGATTAAGTGTTATTTACCCAATTAACATATAAGTTTTACTTTGTGATTTAGGTTCCTTTTCTTCAAATAATCAATGAAGAAGGTTAAGTTTTATTTGCCCAATTAATATATAAGTTTCTCTTCGAAATTTAAATTTTTTTTCCCTAAATCAATGAAGAAGAGGGAGACATAAGTTAATTCTATCGAAGAATGGGAAGCTAAGTTCTATGTTGAGGCTGCTTGGGAGCGAAGATGAAACGACCCTAGGAAAATAAATTAGTTAGGGTTCGTAATGTTTCAACAAGATTTGTCAATTTCACTGTGAAAAAAAAAACTTTTGTAATTAATTTTCCAACCATCACAATTGCAACTTCATTACTTACAACACCCATAATTAATTTCACATTAGCACTGACATTGCACTATCAGTTTAGCACTGACATTGCACACTAATACTATTTCATCAGAAAAATAAAACCAAAAAGACTAATGCCATGTCAATAAAGAACCACCAAATTGAACTATTTATTTTCAATACAAACAAACTAGAATTATCTCTAACTTGTACGTTTAAGTATAAAACAAAATTAGCACATACTCTAAAACCTTCATTGGTGCCATATGCTTATGCATGCATAAGCTACCTCTAAACTAACAAAAAAGTAAAAAATCAAAAGTTTCACATTGTAAAGTTCATCCAAGTACAAAAAAAAGTGATCGGTATTTTTTGGAGACTTCTTTACCATTTCTCATCTTGGCGTTACAAGATACAATACTCGGACTAGTTTTCCTTAACAGCAAATGATTAATGGCCTTTTTATCCTTTTTATTTTAAAAAATATATTTTTCTTCCTCTAATGAATAAATTATCAAATATATTTAAGATTAAATTATATATACTAATATTGTAAATTTAATACATAATCCATCTCTTAAATTTGTTGGGATTTTCAGTTTAGATAATTGATGAAGTAGGCATTATTCTAATTAAATTTCGAGATTTTGAAGAAAAAAATTGTGTGTGTTTTAATTTATCTGTTGGATAGTTAAGTTAATAACATAAAATATATTATCTTGTTTATAAATTATATGTATCAACCTCAAGGAAAAAATGTCTGGAAGTTTACGACTTATTAAGACAAACATATATAATTAAAGAAAATGACTCTATGTTATGTGCTAAACTTAACTACTGAACAGAAGAATGAGAATACAAGCAAAAAAAATTCTAAAATTTAAATAAAAGCGTGCAATTAAATTATTTTATTAAAGGTTAAGATGTCCAATTGCAACAACTGATCAGGTTACTAGCTATGTTGTAGTTATTGTGAAATTAAACTCAACTAATTCTAGTTATCTAAATTATCTTACTGTTTAGTAGTATACTATACTTAAGACAACTCTTCATTAAATTTAATGCTTAATAATTGTTTCTTGTAAAATCAGATTTATAATATCAGGGAAAAATAAAAATCAGCTTTTTAGTAGTGTATGTGCTGAGTGATGCATGCATGCATATAATCCAAAAACACTAACATTGCTTCCCTCACTATATATATGCACTTGACCACTCAATTGAAGCACAAAATAATCTTATTATTTTTCTATCAATTTTATTTTTCTCTTTTTTGTACGTGAGTGATGTACAATTTAAAAGTTCCTTTATTTGAGATATTACCGTGCCAAAAGAATTGTATAGTTATTTTCTTTAAAAAAAGTTTAATTAACGTTTGTGCATCAACAATGTCAAAAAATACGTAGTTATTCAAAGGCGATGCATAATTAATTTTATTGCACCAACGTGAAAAAAATTGTGTAGTTAACTAATTAAATGAAGTGCTTAATTAACTTTTGTGCACTGAATATCTTGGTTAAGTAATTTTATTGTGAAAAAAATAAATTCTGTAAGTAATTTTCCAACCGTCACAATTACAACTTTATTAATTACAATACACATACATAATTCTACATTAGCACTGACATTGTACATTATTAGTTTATCTGCTTGTACTATTTCAAAGAAATAAAAAAAAAAGTGACATCAAGTCAAAAAAGAACCACCAAACTGAACTACTTAAATAGTTAAAATACAAACAAATTGTAATTATCTCTAACTTAAATGTTAAGTATAAAACAAAATTAACACATACTTTTATAACTCTTGAACCTTCATTGATGCCACATGTTTATGCATGCAGAAGCTTCATCCTCTAACTGGCAAAACATCAAAAAATAAAAAGCAAACTTTCACATTGCAAAGTTCATCCAGATGCAAAAAATGTGATCGTTATGTTTTAGAGACTTCTTTGTTGTTTCTCTTCTTGGCGTTACAAGATATAATACTACAGGCTTGTTTTCTTTCCGACAATTGATTAATGACCTTTTTTAAAAAAAAAGTGAATTATATTTCTTCAAAAAATGATTAATTTATCTAATATATTTAAGATTTAAATTATATATACTAAAATTGTAAATTGAATAAATAATATGATCTCTCAAATTTGTTGGGATTTCTCATTTAGATAATTGGTGAAGTAGGCTTTATTCCCTCAACTTTAATAATGTGTTCAAATTAGACAATTTTGAATTTAAAAAAAAAAAAATTGTGTTTAATTTTTATTTATTGGATAGTTAAGTTAATAACATGAAATATAACAAAAATTGTCTACATTAACCTCAAATAAAAAATGTCTGAAGGTTTACTGCTAAATTATTAAGACAAATATATTTCATATGATTAACTTAACTACTTAGCAAATTAAAAGAACGAGAACATAGGGAAAAAAAACTATAATTTAAATCAGAAGCATGTAACTAAAAATGGATCAGGTTACTAGCTAATTCCATATTAATTCTTTCAAAGAATCAGAAGTTAAGTTCTATGTTGAGGCTGCTTGGGAATGAAACTGGAAGGACCAAGAGAAAGAAAATAGCTAGGGTTCTTAATGCTTCAAAAAGATTTATCTATTTCATTGTGAAAAAAAAAAGAACTTCTATAATTAATTTTTCAACAGTCACAATTAAAGTTTCATAATTTACAACACACATAAATAATTCTACATTAACACCGACATTGCACATTAACACTAATATTACGCATTATCAATTTATCTCCTTGTATGTTTGAGAGAAACAAAACCAAAAAAATTGACATTATGCCAAAAAAAAAAAAACTACCAAATTGAAGTACTTATTCTCAATACAAACAAAATGTACTTATCTCTAACTTAAATTTTAAGTATAAAACAAGATTAACACATACTTTTATAACTCTTGAACTTACATTGATGCCACATGTTTATGCATGCAGAAGCTTCAACCTCTAACTAGAAAAACACCAAAAAAAAAAAAAAAAATCACATTGTAAAGTTCATCCAAGTGCAAAAAATATGGTCGGTATTTTTTGGAGACTTGATAGTTTCTTATCTTGGCGTTACAAGATACAATACTACATGCTTGTTTTGCAATTGATTAATGACCTGTAAGTATTTTCCAATAGTCACACTTACAACATTATTATTTAGAATACACATAAATAATTCTACATTAACACTAATATTGCACATTATCAATTTATCTCCTTGTATTGTTTGAGAGAAATAAAACCAAAAAAAAAAAGATGACATCATGCCAAAAGAGAATTACCAAATTGAACTATTTATTTTCAATACAAACAAATTATAATTATCTCTAACTTAAATGTTAAGTATAAAAATAAATTAACACATATTTTTATAACTCTTCAACCTTCATTGATGCCACATGTTTATGCGTGCATAAGCTTCAACTTCTAACTAGCAAAACACCAAAAAATAAAAAGCAAATTTTCACACTGCAAAGTTCATTCAAGTGCAAAAAATGTGATCGGTTCTTTCTGGAGACTTCTTGACAGTTTCTTATCTTGGCGTGCTTGTTTTCTTTTCGGCAATTAATTAATGACCTTTTTATCCTTGTTTAAGGAAAAAAAAAGATTAAATTCTCTAATATATTTAAGATTTAAATTATATATACTAATAATTGTAAATTTAATAATACATAATCTATCTTAAATTTGTTGGAATTTTTCATTTAGATAATTGATGAAGTAGGCTTTGTTCCCTCAACTTCAATAAAGTGTTCAAATTAGACAATTTTGAATTTTTTCTAATAAAAAAAAATTGTGTGCTTTAATTTATCTATTGGATAGTTAAGTTAATAACATAAAATATATTATTTTTCAAAAAAATTATATACAACACACATAAATAATTCTACATTAACACTGACATTGCACATTAACACTAATATTGCACGTTATCAATTTATCTCCTTGTATTGTTTGCTTGAAATAAAACCAAAAAGACTTACGTCATGCCAAAAAAGAACTACCAAATTGAACTATTTATTCTTAATACAACAAATTATAATTATCTAAAAATAAATTAACACGTATTTTTATAACTCTTTAAACCTTCATTGATGCCACATGTTTATGCATGCATAAGCTTCAACTTCTAACTAGCAAAACATCAAAAAGTAAAAAGCAAACTTTCACATTGTAAAGTTCATCCAAGTTCAAAAAATGTGGTTGGTACTTTTTGGAGACCTCTTGACAGTTTCTTATCTTGGCGTTACAAGATACAATATTACATGCTTGTTTTTTTTTCCAGCAATTGATTAATGATCTTTTTATCCTTGTTTGAGGAAAAAAAATATTTTTCTTCAAATAATGATTAAATTATCTAATATATTTAAGATTAAAATTATATATACTAATAATTGAAAATTTAATACATAATATGTCTTAAATTTGTTGGAATTTTTCATTTAGATAATTGATGAAGTAGGCTTTGTCCCCTCAACCTCAATAAAGTGTTCAAATTAGACAACTTTGAATTTTATTTTTTTAAAATTGTGCTTTAATTTATCTATTGAATAGTTAAGTTAAAATGTATTATTTCAAAAAAGTTATATACAACACACAAATAATTCTACATTAACACTGACATTGCACATTAACACTAACATTGCACATTATCAATTTATCTCCTTGTATTGTTTGAGAGAAATAAAACCAAAAAAATTGACATCATGCAAAAAAAGAACCACCAAATTGAACTACTTATTCTCAATACAAACAAACTGTAATTATCTCTTAACTTAAGTGTTAAGTATAAAATAAAATTAACACATACTTTTATAACTCTTTAAACCTTCATTGATGCCACATGTTTATGCATGCAGAAGCTTCAACCTCTGACTAGCAAAACAAAATCAAACTTTCACATTGTAAAGTTCATTCAAGTGCAAAAAAATGTGATTGGTATTTTTTAGACTTCTTGGCAGTTTCTTATCTTGGCATTACAAGATACAATACTACATGTGCGTTTTCTTTCCAGCAATTAATTAACATATACTTTTATAACTCTTGAACACACATAAATAATTCTACATTAACACACAAATAATTCTATATCAACACTGACATTGTACACAATCAATTTATCTGCTCAACTATTTCAGAGATATAAAACAAAAAAAACTGGTGTCATACTAAAAGATAACCACCAAACTGAACTACTTATTCTCAATACAAACTAACTGTAATTATCTCTAACTTAAATATTAAGTATATAACAAAATTAACACATACTTTAATGATTATTGAACCTTCATTGATGCCACATGTTTATGCATGCAGGCAACTTCAACCTCTAACTAGCAAAACACCAAAAAATAAAAAAGCAAACTTTCACATTGTGAAGTTCATCCAAGTACAAAAGATGTGGTCGGTATTTTTTGAAGATTTCTTGGCCGTTTCTTTTCTTGGCGTTACAAGATATAATACTACATGCTTATTTTCTTTCTAGCAACTGATCAATGACCTTTTTATCCTTGTTTGAGAAAAAAATTATTAAATTATCTAATATATTTAAGATTTAAATTATATATACTAATAATTGCAAATTTAATTATCTAAACTATGTTACTGTTTAGTAGTAGTAGTGTACTATTCTGTAGACAACTTCTCTATTAAATTTAATGCACAATAATTTGTTCTTGTAATACATGTAATCACATTTTTAATACTCTGGGAGAAAAAACCACCTTGCTAATAGTGTGTGATTATGTACTGAATCATACATGCTGGCATTTAATCTAAAAACTCTAAAGTTGCTTCCCTCACTATATATCACTCACTTCATCACTCACTATATATCACTCACTTCATCACTCCATCAAAGCACAAAATAATCTTCTCTTTTTCTTCCTTTACTTTGCATTCTCCATTTTTATTTATTTTCTTCTCTGTATTGGTATGGGGTCTCTTCATAACGAGGGCGGTGCTAAGGAGGTGCAAGTAGAAATTATTAACATTGAGGAGGAAATGGATTAAAAAATATTCAAATTTGACAATTTTGAAAACTTTTTTTTAAAAAAAATGTGTGCTTTATTTTATCAATCGAATAGTTAAGTTAATAACATAAAATATATTATTATTTAAAAAAGTTATATACAACACACAAATAATTCTACATTAACACTGACATTGCACATTATCAATTTATCTCTTTGTACTGTTTGAGAGAAAAAAAACCAAAAAAATTGACGTCATGCAAAAAAAAACCACCAAATTGAACTACTTATTCAAATATAAACAATCTGTATTTATCTCTTAACTTAAATGTTAAGTATAAAATAAAATTAACACATACTATTATAACTTTTGAACGCACATAAATAATTCTACATTAACACACGTAAATAATTCTACATTAACACTGGCATTGCACGCTATCAATTTATCTCCTTGTACTGTTTCAGAGATATAAAACCAAAATAACGGATGTCATGGTAGAAGCGAACCACCAAATTGAACTACTTATTCTCAATACAACAAACTGTAATTATCTCTAACTTAAATGTTAACTATACAACAAAATTAACACATTCATTTACAACTCTTAAACCTTCATTGATGCCACATGTTTATGCATGCAGAAGCTTCAACCTCTAACTAGCAAAACACCAAAAAGTAAAACGCTAACTTTCACATTGTAAAGTTCATTCATGCAAAAAAAATGTGATCGGTATTTTTTAGAGACCTCTTGACAGTTTCTTATCTTGGCGGTTACAAGATACAATACTACATGCTTGTTTTCTTTTCAGCAATTGATTAATGACCTTTTATCCTTGTTTGAGGGAAAAAAAATATTTTTCTTCAAAAAATGATTAAATTATCTAATATATATAACATTTTAACAAAAATTACTAAACTCAAGTAAAAAATGGCTGAAGGTTTACTGCTTAATTATTCAAACGAATATATATAATTAAAGAAAATGACATATTTATGTGATTAACTTTACTACTTAGCAAATTAAAAGAATTAAAACACAAGGGAAAAAAATCTATTAATTTAAATCAAAGCATGTAATTAAAAAACGGATCAAGTTACTAGATAATTCCATATTAATTCTATCAAAGAAATAGAAGCTAAGTTCTATATTGACGCTGCTTGGGAATGAAAATGAAACGAACTAGGAGAAAGAAAATAGCTAGGGTTTTTACTGCTTCAAGAAGATTTGTCTATTTCATTGTGAAAAAAAATAATTCTATAATTAATTTTTCAACGGTCACAATTACAGCTTCATTATTTACAACACACATAAATAATTCTACATTAACACAGACATTGCACATTAACACTGATATTGCACATTAACACTGACATTGCACATTATCAATTTATCTCTTTGTACTGTTTGAGAAAAATAAAATCAAAAAAATCAACGTCATGACAAAAAAGAACCATCAAATTGAACTACTTATTCTCAATACATACAAACTGTAATTATCTCTAACTTAAATGTTTAAGTATAAAATAAAATTAACACATACTATTATAACTCTTGAACACACATAAATAATTCTAGATTAACACACATAAGTAATTCTATATTAACACTGACATTGCACACAATCAATTTATCTCCTCATACTATTTCAGAGATATAAAACAAAAAAAAAAATATACTGGTGTCATGCTAAAAGAGAACCACCAAACTGAACTACTTATTCTCAATACAAACTAACCGTAATTATCTCTAACTTAAATATTAAGTATAAAACAAAATTAACACATACTTTAATGATTCTTGAACCTTCATTGATGCCACATGTTTATGCATGCAGGCAACTTCAACCTCTAACTAGCAAAACACCAAAAAATAGAAAAAGCAAACTTTCACATTGTGAAGTTCATCCAAGTGCAAAAAATGTGGTCAGTATTTTGGAGATTTCTTGGTCGTTTCTTATCTTGGCGTTACAAGATACAATACTACAGGCTTGTTTTCTTTCTAGCAACTGATCAATGACCTTTTTATCCTTGTTTGAGAAAAAAATTAAGTTTCTTCAAAAAATTATTAAATTATCTAATATATATAATCAAAGTTCTACTTCATAACACTAACCTACTTTTACAATGCTATGCATATCTCCCTTGTTATAATTCTTCTTTAATGATTCTTGAACCTTCATTGATGCCACATGTTTATGCATGCAAGCAACTTCAACCTCTAACTAGCAAAACACCAAAACTAAAAAGCAAACTTTCACATTGTAAAGTTCATCCAAGTGCAAAAAATGTGGTCGGTTTTTTTTGGAGATTTCTTGGCCGTTTCTTATCTTGGCGTTACAAGATACAACTCTACGGGCTTGTTTTCTTTCTAGCAACTGATTAATGACCTTTTTATCCTTGTTTGAGAAAAAAAAAATTATTAAATTATCTTAATATATTTAAGATTTAAATTATATATACTAATAATTGTAAATTTAATCATCTAAACTATGTTACTGTTTAGTAGTAATACTATACTGTAGACAAATCTCCATTAAATTTAATGCACAATACTTGGTTCTTGTAACAGTTACATATAATCACATTTTTAATACAGTGGGAGAAGAAACCACCTTGCATGCTAGCATATAATCCAAAAACAGTAAAGTTGCTTCCCTCACTATATATCACTCACTTCATCACTCCATCAAAGCACAAAATAATCTTCTCTTTTTCTTCCTTTACTTTGCTTTCTCCATTTTTTCTTCTTCTCTTCTCTCTATTGTTATGGGGTCTCTTCGTAACGAGGGCGGTGTTAAGGAGGTGCAAGTAGAAATTATAAATGTTGAGGAGGAGACGGAGAAGAAATTGGAAAAAAGTTCAGGTGAAATTCCTCCTTTAGATGTAAAAGACTATGAAGATCTGGGATTGATCATAGATTTGGAGAAATTAGGTGAAACTAGTTATGAAAGTGCTGGCATAGATTTTAATGCCATGTTTTCTGATTTTTTACCTGAAGATGAAGAAAAGGTGATGGAAGTTACTCCTTATGTTCATGATGAGAAGGAAATTATTGATCCTCCTGTGATGTTGTCTTCAACTGTTCAATCATTAATGGAATTAGAAAAATTGATGGAAATTCCTCCTCCAGATGAAGGATCATCATTAGCTACTAAAGCTAATTGGGATTTTGAACTTATGGAGTGGATTTGGTCACCTTACACTTACGAAGAGTACCTTCGCTATTATAAAAAAAAATAGATAAATCCCCCAGCTTGTGGATTAATGTATATGTATTTTTATTTTCGTTTGTTAAGACTCACATCGCTGGGAAATTCAATTATGTTGTTCTTGATCTTGGTATTTTTCTACCAATTTTATTTTTCTCTTTTCTGTATGTGATGAATAATGTAAAAGTTTTTTTTATCTGAAATTTCGGGCCAAAAGAATTGTGTAGCTATTTTTTAGAAAAAGCTTAATTAACATTTGTGCATCAACAATGTCAAATATTATGTAGTTAGTCAAAAGCGATGCTCAATTAACTTCTATGTACCAATGTGAAAATAATTGGGTAGTTCACTAATTAAAAGAAGTGCTTGATTAACTTTTGTGCAACAATAGTGTCAAAACGAATTGTGTAGTCACTTCAAAGTGGTGCTTAATTAACATTTGTGCACCAATATTATGAGAGAAAAAAACTGTGCACTTAAAATCAGTGTTTTATTTAACTTTTGTGTATCAAAATAGTCAAAAAAAAAAAAAAAAAACTTGTGTAATTACTTAAAAGTGCGCTAAATTTACTTGTGTGCACCAATTGTGTAAAAAAATAAATGTCTTTACTTAAAAGTGATGCTTAATTATAACTTGTGCACCAATAGTGCAAAAAAAATTGCGCAGTTACTTAAAAGTGGTGCTTAATTGACTTTTGTGCACAAACAACTAGGGTTGGGCGTTTCGTTCGGTTCTTTTATTTTTGGAACTGTTGTACCAAACACCAAATTGAATTAATTCGTTTCAATTTTTTAAATTCAATTTTAAAATCACTGGTCGTGGTCGCTGGTTATTTCCCTGGTCGGGGATCGCTAGAGGCTTAAACTTGGAATTGGAATTTGGAAGAGAAGGCTAGAAGGTAGAAGCAGAAGACGGAAATTGGAAAAACAAAAATGAAAACATAATCCTCACTTACTAATTACTAAGGGCAAAAAAAGAAATAAACTTAAAATCTTAGTAGTATTAATAATTACATAATATTTATTAATTATTGTATATATATTAGTGTGTATTTTTCCATTAAACTGAAATACCAAAAATATGAGAACATATTATCGAAAACCGATCTGAAATACCGAAAATACAAAAACATGTTACCGAATCAAACCAAAATTTTTCGATATTTCGATTCGGCAACATATTTTTGTATTTTTGATATTGCAGTTTGGTTTTTGATAATATTTTTTTCATATTTTTAATATTTTGATTTAACCAAAATATACACACTAATATACATACTATAATAAATATTATGTAATTATTAATACTATTAAGCCTTTTAAGTTTATTTCCTTTTTTACCCTAAGCAACTAGTAAGTTAGCATTAGATTTTCATTTTCATTTTTTTCCAATTTATGTCGCACCTTCTACTTTTGTCTTCTAGCCTTCTCTTCCAAATTTCAATTCCAAGTTAATCCCCTAGCGACCACCGACCAGGGCCGCAACCAGCAACCACGACCCGTGATTTCAAAACCGAATTACAAAAAACGAATCGAGTTTAAAAAACACGAACCAAACCAAATTAATCCAGTTCGGTATAATAATTCCAAAAATAAAAACTGAACCGAATTACCGAATGCCCAACTCTTATATCTCAAGTTGCTTATCTCAAATTTCGTCGAGTAAATTGCAACTCTAAAAGGGTTATGAAGATCTAGAGGCAAAAAAAAGGCATGAACAATAGAAAACATCAATAGTGCAAAAAAAATTTGCGCAGTTACTTAAAAGTGATGCTTAATTGACTTTTGTGCACAAACAATAGGAGTGGGCTTCAGTTCGGTATTTTTATTTTGATTTTTGAAATTGTTGTACCGAACACCTAATCGAATTAATTTGATTTAATTTTTTTAAATTCAATTTAGTTTTTGTAATTCAGTTGGGTTTATTAAATTCAATTTTGAAATCACTGATCGTGGTCGCTGGTTGTTGCCCTGGTCGGCGATGGAGGCTTAAACTTGGAATTTGAAAGAGAAGGCTAAAAGGCAGAAGCAAAAGGTGCGGCGGAAATTGGAAAAACAAAAATGAAAACTTAATGCTAAGGGCAAAAAAGGAATTAACTTAAAATGCTTAATAGTATTAATAACTATATAATATTTATTAATTATTGCATATATATTAGTGTGTATATTTCAGTTAAATCAAAATACCAAAAATATGAAAATATATTATGGAAAACCAGTCCAAAATGCCAAAAATACAAAAACATATTGCAGAAAACCGGAATACAAAAAAAAATCTATTCGATTCGGTATTTCGGGTTTTCGATATTTATGCCCAGCCCGCATAAATACCGAACCAAACCAAATTTTTTTTGATATTTCGATCTCGATAACATATTTTTGTATTTTTGATATTACGATTCGATTTCGATAATATGTTTTCATATTTTGATATTTCGGTTTAATGGAAATATACATACTATAATAAATATTATATAGTTATTAATACTATTAAAGCCTTTTCAGTTTATTTCCTTTTTTACCCTTAGCAGCTAGTAAGTTAGCATTAGGTTTTCATTTTTGTTTTTCCAATTTCTGCCGCACCTTCTGCTTTTGTCTTCTAGCCTTCTCTTCCAAATTTCAATTCCAAGTTAAGCCTCCAGCGAGCGCCGACTAGTGATTTCAAAATTGAATTACAAAAAACAAGTCGAATTTAAAAAGCACAAACCAAACCAAATTAATTCAGTTCGGTATTTGGTACAACAATTTCAAAAATCAAAACCGAACCGAATTACCAAATGCCCAGATCTTATATCTCAAGTTGCTTATCTCAAATCTCGTCGAGTAAATTGCAACTCTAAAAGGGTTATGAAGATCTAGAGGCAACAAAAAAAGTAAGGAATGAACAATAGAAAACATCAATTGAGATTGGGGTGTTTAATTAAGGTTTTAGCAACAATCGTGTCAAAAAACTTATACAGCTTTTTAAAAGCAGTACTTGATTAACTTTTGTGCATCAATAAGGTCAAAAAAAAATTGTATAATTATTTTAAAATGATACTTATTAACTTTTGTACATCAATAGTGTCAAAAAAATTGTGCATTTACTTAAACGGGATGCTTAATCAACTTGTGTGCACAGTAATGGACAGTTCTCGTGACTCTTTATTAAGCTAAATGAGGCCAAGTGTTTCCTAAACTACAAGAGCAAAACATGAAAAAATAAGCATATGACCGAATTCAACACATTCTGACTGTGGAGCAACTCCCATAAATGGAAAATATTCACATATCAACCTTTAAACAGTTAACACGGCGATGAACTTTTACGCTAATTCAAAGAAAAAGTTGAAACAGGTGACGCACCTTTTCTAGCTAGTAGTCCCTCTACTTCTTTTGTGGCATTCAGCAACTCCAGGGCGGTCTGTAAACGGGGTTTATGTTTGTAAGAGATGACATCATAGGCAGTCTGCACACAGAAGAAACAGGTTTACATCATATATGAGAAATTGGGTGAGGTGTATCTGTGCATCTAATTATAATGCTCAACCAATCAAGATAGTCCTACTAGAACCTATTCAACATCACTTAATGCAATTGAGATAGATAACAGTGGCATTCCTGGCACAAGCACGATCAGATGACCAATATTAACTGGCAAACAAGTCTCCATCCCAAAAGAAAGATTATTTCATTTTACTTATACGCTCACCCCCGATAAGATGCTACTTCACATTTACAGAAAGGTTCCAAAAGTAACATCAGCCTTCACTAATCCAGCAGAAACAACTGTCCTCCGGTCTTAGAGATGGTTGAAGCCCATTATCAGGCAGGCCTAAACATCTTCAGCTTACCATCAGCATCAACTGAGCTATCTACTTAATTAATAGAAAAATAATGAAATAAAAACTTCAGCTCACATGGTTCACACCTTCACATGTAAGATATTTTCAATCTAATTTCTACTTATTAATTGTGTCTTTACCCTTTCAGAAGAATCAATTTAATGATGAAGACGATGAAGTAGGTTATCCAATTGAGTCATACCTTTAAATTTTGAGTAATGCTCAATGACGTCATCAACCAGCGAGTCAAAACTTGGTATGTAACCATGAAGGAAGGCCTTCTAAAAGCCCACAGGGGTAATCCATTGCAACAACTCCATTACAAAAAAGATGCTAATTTCCCTGGAATGCCAACAGTTGATGATAGTTATTACAAATTCTTTTATAAGAAGATAACTTGTCTGAGACTTTAAATGCTTTTGCAAGCCACAGACCTTCAACAAAAAAAGTGCATGAATCCCATAACCATGACAAAAATAGACTACAACAACTTTTGGGGAAGATTTCAAGCCCTCGAGAATTAGCCTTATAATACTTTGCCATCAAATGTCGAAAAATTATACAATGTAAATCACATCAATATTATGGCTATAACATCCAAATTTCAATAACTTGTACGCTAAAATAGACTCTTCTCCTTTTGCTCTAGTGTAAGTAAGGGAAAAGCACTAATACTCAAAGCATCCTTGAGGGACCAAGTCATCTTTCTCAAGAATGTCTACATTACTAATAACATGTAGTAAATTTTGGAGCTTATAATCTTATGAACCCAACATTCCACCTTCCAATATGAGTATGCAATTGTCTCATAATCAAATAGAAGGTTGATAGTTAAGTAAGGAAACTAAATCCCTTCACTGCAAAACCAAAACAAAATTCTCGCATTAACTCCATCCGCTTTTGTTTCTATTTATTTATTATTGCTAGCTATTAAAATCATCTCTCATTTTGAAAAGGAAAAGTAGGAAGAAGCCATAACATGCTACATTACAAAGTACTGAACAAGCTAAGAACATTGACAGTTAAGCAAGGAAAATTAGGCAATGAGGCATCAACACGTTTCCAACAACCTTAGAAAAAAGGAAATAAGAGCATAATAGATGTTTCCCAAATGGGATATCACGCCCATATGGGAACATTCCTCCATTATAATAGACGACAAAGGTAAATATGCATACAAGTTTCAACTGTCACCGCTTCCAAAAGTTATAACAATCTTTACGAAGATGACATAACAAGCTTACGGTAGAACATACATTCACAAAGATGACGTACACAAAACAATTTTAACTAGATAAATGCTTACTTTATGAGAATATACGTACATAAATCTCCAACTTACTTCACGACAATATATGTACCGAATGTCTTTCACATTTTCAGAATCTGAATAATGACGTACTGATATTTTCAACTTACTTTATCCGAATATATCCAACATACTTCACGAGAATGTGCAAGTGACAAATGTCCATCTTACATCAAATTGTATAGCTATTAATTATGTTCGTCAATTATCATTCAGTTCCTGAAAAGCTGAAAGAACATTTGGTACACATATTCTCGTAAAGTAAGTTGGAGATTTATGTACGTCATTGGTACATGAAAAGGTGAAAAGACATTTGGTATGTATATTCTCGTTAGTTAGCAGTTTTTTTGTTAAAATTATTTTATGTAGGTCATATCTTTGCAAATGTACCTTTTTTTGTTTTTGATGACCGTGATTTACGGGCTAGTTTTCGTGCGCCTCGATTAATTCCACGGAATACCTGTCACCTTCCACCAGTAACAAGTACCACGTAACTCTATCTATCAAGGCTAGGACAGATGGGAAGAACCACCCAGCGTTATTTGTCTCTGCTGAGTTTTAAACCTAAGACCTTAGGGTTCTCAACCAATTCTTTAACCACTAGGCCACACCCTTGGGAACAAAATGATGATGATTTCACCTTTTCAAGAACATACGTACCAAAATGTCCTTTTCGCCTTTTCAGGAACAAAATAGTTATTGACGAGCAAAATTAATAGCTATTCAATCTGACGTAAGATGGAAAAAGCCAATTTTGCTGACGGTCATTTCAATTTCTTAAATCCATAAATAAGTTTATGCCTGGATTTTGGGAAAATGTGTCATTAATGTATTGACCGCTAATTGACAGAAAAGGGAATGATCAATCTTGAAATGCCCTTGAACTGCTAACAGTGGTCCAAAGTGCATTCACATTTTATATACGTCATCTTTGCGAATGTACCTTCTACCCTAAGATTGTTTTGACATCTTCGTAAGATTGTTCTAGCGTTTGGAAGCATCGACAGTTGAGACTTGTATACACATTTTACCTTTGTCGTCTACTATAATGGAGGAATGTTCCCAAATGGGCGTGATATTCCATGTGGAAGTAATGTGCTTCTTTCTGATCGTTTATGTTTTTTAATTCTCTAACTGCACGCTTGTTAAATCCGACAATGGATTATTGAGGTGGTGTGTTCAGTATGGCTGAAAACATTTTCCTCCAAAAATGTTTTCTTTATTGTTTGCTTATCTTGAAGTCTAGAAAATATTTTCTCTACTGATGATTTTCCACCACAAGAGCGGAAATGACTTCACTATCTAATTGGCGGAAGTTATTTTCCATTACAAATATCCTAAATCTAAATCCAGGTCACTTACTTCAACTAACGATTTCTTTCCATCAACCTTTAACATTCAAATTTATGTTGAAACGCTATTTTCATACCTTATCCTATATATCTTGTAAAATTTACCAATGGAATTCTCAATGGAGTCCTGTTAGCCATTACTTCTAATCTAGAACACCTCTAACATGTACCATTTTCTGGGGAGTGGACGATTGACATATGACATGATAATCTCAAAAGAACATATAGCACATAGTTTAGCAAGTTAAGAAAACATGTAATCTATAACCCAATTCAATAAATTGCAGTTTGCACCATATACCAATACTCCAAATCAAGAAAACATGAATCCGAACCCAGAACCCTAAACCCTATCTTAAGAATGATAAATCAAGATCAAAAAATTATACCTCTCTTGCACAGCGCCTGGACTCCATGTTATCAAGATCAAGAAATTACAGAGCCCTCCCACTTCTCACTGAAATTGACCTTCTGTTTCCCCCAAAAACCATCCAAACTGAAAATGGGAGAGGAATTCAATGCACATAGGATCTGATGAGTACTCAAATCAAATTTCAACCCAACCCTACCCAACGTAACATATAACACTTCACTAGAAGAGAAGTGTTTGGGATTGTGAAACTTTGACGAGAAAATTTAAGAGATGAGAATTCAGATGTGTTTGGTCGCTCGTCAGGTTGGCGGAGAAATATAAGATTGGGATTAGTTTTAACCCCAAATTAATTTGATTTTCAGATCCTTCTAGAATTCTAATTTACTGAAAGAGTAGTAAATATAAAAAATTAAATAGAAATTAATTTGAAATTCATAATAAAAAATTATTATAACTGCACCTTAATTCCAAGTGAGTTAGATTAATTATATCTGGCGGCACTTATAAGTAGGAAAAGAAAATCAAATGAATTAATGTTATCCTAAATAATGCTTATATATTAAAATTAATGGCTTTTTCCATTATTTAATTGGAGTACAACTTATATAAATGAAACTTTAAAAAAAAATCTTGCAAACGAGGAGTTTATTCCTAGGGATTAGTTAACCCAAAAAAAATAA
>JAJOOB010033756.1:0-30095 GCA_029582485.1 Solanum tarapatanum
TAAAATCCTATTCAGCCTGAGCTAATAAATTTAGTTTTCATTGTAATACATGTATTTAAGCATTCCATTGTTCAAAATGTTACCTCAGGTATTTAGTTTGATTGGTGTACTAAAATCCTATTCAGCCTGAGCTAATAAATTTAGTTTTCATTGTAATACATGTATTTAAGCATTCCATTGTTCAAAATGTTACCTCAGGTATTTAGTTTGATTGGTGTACTAAAATCCTATTCAGCCTGAGCTAATAAATTTAGTTTTCATTGTAATACATGTATTTAAGCATTCCATTGTTCAAAATGTTACCTCAGGTATTTAGTTTGATTGGTGTACTAAAATCCTATTCAGCCTGAGCTAATAAATTTAGTTTTCATTGTAATACATGTATTTAAGCATTCCATTGTTCAAAATGTTACCTCAGGTATTTAGTTTGATTGGTGTACTAAAATCCTATTCAGCCTGAGCTAATAAATTTAGTTTTCATTGTAATACATGTATTTAAGCATTCCATTGTTCAAAATGTTACCTCAGGTATTTAGTTTGATTGGTGTACTAAAATCCTATTCAGCCTGAGCATTTCTTTTTGGTTAGAGAGAATAAGAGTATATGACAAATTCTGGGAGTAAGTTAATCGTCCCACTATTATTATTTTTTCCTCGTCTAATCTTTGGCTAATTAATCTGGATTTGCATTGAAAGTAAAGATAAGTTGTGATCATTCGAGTATCATCATATTGCAGTTAATTAGGCAATAAGTTAAAAAATTGATTTGACTAATTATTTTTTTTGAATAAGGGACACAAATATGAACTTTACTCTACTTGTTCTCCTTGAAGATATTGTTTCTTCGTTGCAATATATGTTTTGCATATTTGCTTACCGAATGTAGTTTAACTACTCTTTAGAGAAATTAAACTAAAATGATGTTTTAAAGAGAGAAGTATATATTCAGAAACTAAAAATTATTTTCCATTCAATCCATTCATTTTGTAAGCCTCACAATTCATAAAAAGAACCACTAATACAATAACATTAAATGTATTTTTATTATTAACGCATTTGAAGTCTTTTAATTACAATCTCATAAGAAGATAGGCGTAAGCTTTGAGTATGCGTACATATATTTCCGTATTTGTTTTGTATGTTAAAAAATCATATATTTATAATACTGTACCCAATGTTTAAACGTAAATTCCATTTATTTCGGAGGAATACACTATAACAGGGAAAGAAAAGGGGAAAATACAAGTTGGTCAGAAAAAGTAAGCTACGACTTTTATTTTATTTTTTGGTTTCAGACTTTTATTAGGGTTTCAATTTTATTGTATTTCGATCGCAGTAGAGAGGATCTGACAGAAAATGGTGAGAGGAATGCTGCGTAAACTTGCCAATCAGTCTCTTTCAGTCGCCGGAAAATGGCAGCAGCAACAGCTCCGCCGCCTCAACATTCACGAGTATCAGGTCGCCCCTCCCCTCCTATATCAGTGAAATGAGATGTTTCTGAATCTGTAAATCAAATCGCGTCAATGTTAAACTAGTTGATCCTACTTAGTTTGTGCACATCTCATTCTAATTCGCAATAGTTTTGATCTTCTGTTACAGTTTTTGGATTCGAGATACTGTAGGATAAAAGAATGGTAAAATTTGTTGCGTTAATGGATCATTTCTAGCTGAGATCTCTCTCGTACCTTGATGGTTGAGGAGAAGCTTGTGAAAATTTGAATTAGTGGATATCGTGTAATATTGCGCTCAATATCGTTTTTAGAGGCGAATAAGGAGATTTAGTACATACATATTTTCTTATAATTGTTCAAAGGTAACCAACGAGTCCACTAGAACACCAATCTTTGCCGCAGTTCTTATAATGCAGTGCGTGAAACTTTCTCATATCAAATAATGCTCCACATTTTTCATGATATATTGTTTTGAAGTTTTGCTTGTTATGATAGTAGGGAGCTGAGTTGATGGGAAAATATGGAATCAATGTACCGAAAGGTGTTGCTGTTGCTTCCCTTGATGAAGTGAAAAAAGCAATTCAAGACGTGTTCCCTAACCAAAGCGAGGTAGTTCGAGGAAGTAGTATGCTTTGTATAAGTCTGATATCTTTGCTACAGCTAATGACAGGGTAAATGTTTTCTGCTTTGCTCTTTTGGTGATTCAGGTCGTTGTTAAGTCACAAGTCCTTGCTGGTGGACGTGGCCTTGGAACGTTCAAAAATGGATTTCAGGGTGGAGTTCATATTGTCAAGGCTGATCAGGCTGAAGAGATTGCCAGTACTGAACATTCTCCTCTACTTGATTTTTCTAAAATATTACTCTGTGGTTACAGGGCAGACCTATGCTGTTATCTGCTTTTGTGGAAAAGATCCTTTGTTGCCAATGAATTTTTTCTTTAATGGGAATAAAATGAAGTTTTTTCTGTGTGAATTGTAGGTGTATCATTAGGTTTCATCAACTGTAAGAAGAGATATCTAGCTTAGTGTTTCTTACTTGAAATGAAAGCACAATTGTGCTTGACTTGATAAGATCTTTTCCCAAGAACCAGCTAGGGATGCTACTCTGGAGATCTAAGAGGTTTTAACACAGGACATAATGCTATTTTTCTTTTAGTGGCCAGTTGTATGGTTTAAAACTTTTCTGGTGGCATCTTGTGCTTCAGGTTTTCATCTATCCTTACATTTGAAACTGATTTGTGGGCATCATTGGTTGAAATGCCAACTAGTTAAGCGACGGACCTTCAAATTGCTCCTTAAAGGGGAGATGGGGTGGCCAGTGAGGGCCTCAAGGCCATTTGTTTTCTATCTTAAAGTCTTATGCTGGACTTTTGAGATGAACAATATCAAAATTGTTTTGCAGGACTGTTAATAAGCCTCGACATTTTTTATTTTTTTTGGTAACAACTGTAAAATATTACCATAACCACCAAAGAACAGATACAAATAAAAGAGCACTTATTTCTGAAACAGAGAATAGGCCTCCACAAACCATAACAACTAATTACATAACAAATGCTGAATAAAGTGCCTACATTTATTTGCTTTCTTTGAACTACTAAGTAAGTGTAATCTTTCATTGATTTCCTTCTTTATCTGTATTACTGCCTCCTCCGTATGTACACATATGTTAATAAGCCTCGACATTTTTGTTCTTACTAGATATGCTTTTTTTGAGTGTATAGTTTTCTCATTGCCCCTCATGTTTTCTTTGTTTCTTAAATTGTCTCATGCTTTTTCTTTATGGTTTTGTGTATATTTTTTTAATGAACAACATTGTCAAATGCTTTTGATTTCAGGTAAAATGCTTGGACAGATACTTGTTACTAAGCAAACTGGAGCTCAAGGAAAAGTTGTCAGCAAGGTTTGGATTTTATTATTTACATCTGTATTCTTCATCCATACATCAATATTTAATAGCTATTTAGATTTATCATCCAAAAGATTTAGATGTAAAGAGAAAGTTGTTTACCTCAAATATTATTTTCATGAGTTGTTATCCCCATCTTTTTAAGTATGGAGTGGTTGATAAAAGCCTGCTTGTGAGCCGCTTTAGCCCTGAAGCTCAGTGCGTTGGTTGTATGCTTTGCCTCGCTTAGGTGTTGCTTTAGTGCTACAAAGGTGATAATGTGCACCTCAGTGTGAGCAGGCTATGCTTCAAGTAGGGTAGTGCTAAATGCTATTGATGGATATAAATGGTAGATGATTATATCATTATATCGATTGTGTAAAAAATGTTATAGATGAATAGTTAGTGTGTAGGAACTGAGTTCACTAATCTGTATTAGCAATATAAAAACATCTTTGAATTTGTAGCACAAAACTCAATTCGATTTTTTAATTGACACTTTATTTCATGTATTTAGTGTAATTGCTGCTGCCATTTAATTTCTTGGTCTGTATAGTTTCTTTTTTTGCAGTTAGAGGTGTAAAAACTTGATTTTCTTTCCTCATTAGCACCTTTTTGGACTTAAAAACATGCCTAGTTGCGTTTTGCCCAAGAAGACCAACAAACTCTTGCCGCCTTTCTGCTAGTTTTGCCTTTGACAGAATGGTGATAGTGTGAAGTCAACATCCATAGTTAAAACCGTTATAAGCATCTAATTGATTTCATTGGTTGGTGATGATAATCACAAGTCCAAACGGTTCATTTAATATTTTCAGAAACTCAGAATTACTAATTCTACCATCAGCACCTTATTCTCAAAAAAAATATTCTACTATCAGCACCTAGTAGGATCTGCAGATTTTCTGATGCTCTTTTATCTAATTGATTGCAGGTTTACCTATGTGAAAAGATGTCCTTGGTTAATGAAATGTACTTTTCAATTATACTTGATCGTGCAACTGCTGGCCCTGTAAGTTCCATGACTTGTCGTTTCTTAAACTTGCTGGGTCCTTTGTGTCCACTTTATTGTTTTTAACGTATATTCAGAATTTATATCCCAGTCCAATGACTGTTACCCATCAATAAAACAAATAAATCCCTGTTCAATGTCGAGCCAACTTTCACTTCTTACTATTATATTTTCTAACACCACTGGGTACCTCCTCATGAGATTAAGGGGAAAAGAGAGAATTTAGCGTGAATAGAAGAGGATAATGAAGGAATTTCTCTGTCTACCTAAGTTGCTTCTTCGTTTTCACTGCTCTCTTAAGTACTAATTCATTTTTTATTCTGACTGCATGGGTATCTTTCTGAATGTACAGAATAAGTAAAAAGAGCATCTGCCTGCATCGTTGATTCTATTGAATGAAACCCAATATAGAAACATGTGCTGCAGTGTGTAGCTTCTGTCCTATGAGTGGATAGTTCAATGCTGCTTGAGACTGATGCATGCTAACATCAGTCATGCTTGTGTTCTAATTAGTGCTTTTTTTTTAATGAAGTATGATTGTTAATGAGAGAACCCAAGTGCTTTCATAATTCTTTATGTCCTAAGAAGGTCGGTCAAAAAGTTTGAAGTACTAGGACTTCCTTCAACTTTCAAGAGTAATTCTAATATAGATATTTGAAAGTTCAGGAAACAATATTATTCAATTTGAGTCCCCCATTAATTAAATGTTTGGGGGTGGGGGATGTTGAACCCCTTAAACCTTAGCCGGCAATCTTTTGTTTTTAAGTTTTGCTGTTAAATCCTAGTACAAAATTTTCTTTGTACTTCATTAGTAATCTTGATCATTTAGAGGATGTTCACTATCATATTCAAATGTTTTGTTGATCTATGGTATGAAGCTGCTTACTGTTGCCTTTTCTATTGCAGCTCATTATTGCTTGTCGAAAGGGTGGAACCAGCATAGAAGACCTAGCAGAAAAATTTCCCGACATGATTATAAAGGTTACTTTTCTTTCAATTTCATCCAAGATTTAGCAATTTTGTTTTGTTGCTATTGTTGTCAACTAATAAAAGTTCTCGGCATCTGTATTTTCCAGGTTCCAATTGATGTTTTCAAAGGAATCAGTGATGAAGATGCTGCAAAGGTTGTTGATGGATTGGCTCCAAAAGTAGCTGACAGAAATGATTCAATTGAACAAGTGAAAAAGTTGTACAACCTTTTCTGTGAAACTGACTGCACAATGTTAGAGGTAAAACATTTTGATCATTTGTTTAGAAGCACCTTCTGGAGACTTAGCAAATTGTTCCACAGATTAAGAATTTGTAGCAAGCATGCCATTAGGAAAAATAATCTCCCTATTTATATCTAATTCTAAACATTTGTCTGGGCAGATCAACCCCCTTGCAGAAACATCTGACAACAAGCTGGTAGCTGCAGATGCAAAGCTCAATTTTGACGATAATGCTGCTTACCGTCAAAAAGAAATCTTTTCTCTTCGCGATTCATCACAAGAAGATCCTCGTGAGGTAACTCCTTGTGATGTCTTTATTTGAATGTTACTGAAAGTGCTGACTTTTCATCTTTGATGCAACTATATACAAGTTCTCATTTTTTTTTGGTTTACTCTGGTCAACTCCTCAGGTTGCTGCTGCAAAAGCTGATTTGAATTATATTGGCTTGGATGGAGAAATTGGTTGCATGGTAAATGGTGCTGGATTGGCAATGGCTACCATGGATATTATTAAGCTTCATGGGGGAACTCCAGCCAATTTTCTAGATGTTGGTGGAAATGCTACTGAAGGCCAGGTATAAGTGGTTTCTTGATAATGCAATGTGAAGAACAGTTGTCTAATGCTCATTTGCATGTTTACCAGCTATATTTTGTAATAATTGAACAAGAGTGTTATTATATTGAAGTCTATTATTTGGCTTAATGAGTGGTAAATGTTGAAAACTTCAGAATCCACAAATGGTTGAATTTCTTTCTTGTGCTTTGGAGTAGGTTGTCGAGGCCTTCAAAATTTTGACTGCAGATGAGAAGGTGAAAGCTATTTTGGTGAACATCTTTGGAGGAATAATGAAGTGTGATGTGATAGCCAGTGGTATTGTTAATGCTGCCAAACAGGTTAGTTTTGTGTTTTTTGTGATCATGCGTCTTGGTTGGTTTGTCCAACAATGTTGTCTATTTTAGGATCAATTTTGTGTCTGTTTTGTCCCATTTAGCCACACATCAATATTTACACCTGACCTCTGTTTCCTTGAGGCTGCAATTAAGCTCCATGCATAATGTGCTGATTCTTGTGCGCTTGTGATTTAAGGTTCAACTGAAAGTGCCTGTGATTGTTCGTCTGGAAGGAACCAACGTCGAACAAGGGAAGAGAATTCTTAAGGTAAATCTTCAACTTTGGCGTCTGGGCATGAACTTTGCCTTGCCCTAACAGTTGCTAATTTTGCTGTGCATAGGAAAAGTCAGTTTCAAGTAGTAAATCACCTTCTTGCCTGGTTTGTCATGTGCAGGAAAGTGGCATGAAACTGATTACCGCTGAGGATTTAGATGACGCAGCTGAAAAGGCAGTCAAGGCCTTAGCTTAGTTGAAAGAACAAAAAAGAGAACAAAATTTGTTATAATTCTAATTTGTGTAAGCCTTTTGATTGGCTCCCTTTTTTTGTCTGGGATAATCTGAATGTGCAATTCTTGATTTTACAATAAAACAATGAACTACACTTTTTTGTCAACACTTTGAGCAAGCTTGATGCTTCTTTTTAATTATTATTCATTTATAACAGTGGTATGATTGACCATTTTGTACGCACCTCGGCTAATGCAGGTGGGCGGTGGCCATCTCATTTAAGAAAGCTTGTTGTTTCGGCTATAACCTAACCTTCTGATTGATGTTTCCCTACTTAGTGTAATCCATGTTGGGTTTGAGAAGGATGTATGAAACTATGTTTATATAGACTTATTAGTGGAAGAATATAAGATTTTGGATGTTTTTAATTAAAAAAGGATACTTAGAGGTCATTTTGTTCAGACTAAGTTATCTCAGATTTTATAAATTTATCTCATTCATGAACCAAATGACCCCTTATTAGTTACTCTTGTTTCAATAAAGACATTTTGGTGAATTTGACATATCTTAGTTTAAGATCTCTGAATTTGTGTCGAAACAAATTGACATGGAGGCAGTTACTACCTAGAGAATTCATATATTTTCCTTTCCTCGTATTCAGAAAGAGATTTTACACTAAAAATAAAATTCTGTATAATGAACAAGGTATGTTAAGGTTAAATTTTACATAAAATTCTATAAACGAAACTTTTCGAGATTTCCAAACATGTATGGAATTTACTAAACTATCAAAAAAAAAAAAAAGATAAAATGCATTTGAATACATTTTTATTGTTATTTTTTCTTTTTTTTTTTGTTATGAAATGATGCTTTCATTGTTTCTCGAACTCTGTACTGTACCTTCAGATCCTGGATCAGATGCTGGTGGTGCAGCTGTACTAGAAGAAGTGCCTTTAGACTTGGACGATCGGGATCCGGGGACGGTACCGCCAGGGTCGGCTTCCTTGGACTTCTTTCGCCGTGATTTTTTGGGGATATCCGGCAGGTCTCTTGCCGGAGATTCCGAGCCAGCGGCTGAATCTAGCGGGATCCGGCCGTGTTTGGAACCGTCAGCAGAGTCCTTCCTGTGGTGTCGCCGGGAACCCCTGGATTTCTTTGGAGAATCAGTCCCTCCGTTTTCCTTAGAAGAAGAATGACGCCTGGTTGACTTTGTTTGTTCTGGTTGATCTCCGACGGCAGAAGAATCTGCATTTCTGGACCTTCGGTTTGAATCTGAAATGGCATTGCATTGCATTCATTGCGGGTATAAAAAAAAAAAAAATAGGAGCATACAATTCATGCAGTCTTTTGTGTTCTGAACTAGTATCTGTTATGGGTCAGGTTTAATTTATTTATAAACCAAGGAAGAACTTTTAGCATGAAATTACAAGTATAGGGAAACTTGATATCACTTTAGCCTGTGACAATTTTAGCGTTTAAAATAGACTTTCATGCTATATACGAGTATAAGAATTCACAATTCATTGCTTTGATCTTCTTGGTTAAATTTCTCCCCTCATATACTTATAGTCCATTTTTTACATTAGAAAATGAATCATTCAGGTTCGAAAAGTGACCAAACAAACCTTCAGAAACCCATTTAATTTCAGGATTATCTGCTGCTGGAGGAACCAAAGGTGCTGACTGAAATTGTCCTGGTCCATTGAATTCTTTCATCTACCATAATAACAAACATACAGCCACAATGAGGAAAAAAGAAAAAGATCAATTAAAATCATTAAGATAAAATAACATGAAGAAAAGGAAAAAAAAAAAAGAGTAAGAATTTATTACCCAGGTTGGATTATTATCTGTTGATGGTCCATCCCATCCTATATGAGCAACATGCTTTACATCTGTGGGAAAACCAATCTGTATTTCTTTTTCTTTCTCCTCATCTGCATCAACATACATATAATTAAACCTAAATGTGTGTGTATGTAGAGTGGTGATGGTGTGAGAATAAATCTGATGTACAAAGTTGCTTGACCCGGTTAATTCAAAAGGTTAAACTAAGGAAGAATATCTATAGACAGTTTAACGTATCTTAAACGTAGAAAATTGAATTTTCATAGCCAACTAGAAAAATAAAAAGTGATCCCTATGATAAAATCTTTGTATTTGATTTCGCTCTATTCATTAAAATATTTTCATAATGATCGTTAGCCTACCCGCAACCCTCCTTATATGATAAACCAAATCGTTTTCTTAAACGCCCACAAAAAAAAAAAAACAATGAAAATTGTGATAGAATTAATGATCGTTCCCTCACCAAATATTTGAGAAATGTAACGAAGGCCTTTAAGAAGGCCTTTCACCTTGGTGGCCATCTTCAACTTTCTTTTAGGTCTAGATTTGCAAACCTTTCTTCAGTAGAAAGGAAGAAAATAAATGAAACTCATAAATAAATGAGAATATATTTGGTATTAATATTCAAACTTTGGACACAGAAACTCCAAAGATACAAAAATAATTTCAACAAATGGACTCAAACCCTCAAAACTTTTAGGTTCGACTCCTCTCTAATTATCACAAAACAAAATGCTGTTAAAGCATTCCTTTCGTCCATTTAATGGCAATGAATTGCTGGACAATACTAACCAGACATATGTCATAAATTTAGGGATGGGAATTAACTGTTGTTAATTATATTTAAGGAAACTCCTTCGCAAATAATTACATCTGCAAAGCTATTCCTATCCGCTTATAATAATCAAGCACATAGCTAAAGTAAATAATAATAAATCAACTTAACGGAAATATTTTTCTTTGGGCATATAAATTGCTAGGACATCAAACTTGTAACTAACACGAACTAATATAATTATATAATATTACTTGCTGAAGAATACATTCACTTAAAACATTTAAATTCACAAGAGGTTGTCATGATGTATAATGAAATAAACTATTGAGTCAAACATTAGTCTCCAGAATTACTTATTGCCCTCAAACCCAGTCCGTCCCCTTTCATTATAAGTTACAAACCAGTAAACAAAACAATTCATTGTCTAATACAGCTACTCATCGTACAACAGGACAAAAGCAGGAAGTATGGTTGTTTCAAAAGTTTCTCACAGTGTCGATGAATCTCAAAAGAGTAGCAAAACTTCCTTTCAGCTTAAGATGCTTTCAGTTCATCCATTCCTACGCTGGCCTGCAATAGCAACAATGATAAGCAATTTTTTAACTTCTGCCGTTAATATTCCTGGAATTGAAATGCAAGAAAACATGATACTAGTGGTCCTTCAGCTATTCCTCTAGTTTCAACTAATCCTTCACCACTGAAATCTCGCAAACAGCCAATAAACTTAAAAGGTGTGTTCGAGGTACCCCAAATACCAGTTTAATCAGCCATGCAGTAGAAGTGAAGACTCATTTGACAAGCAAATCTGTGAAGAACATCTACAAATTCAAGGTGTTGGAAACGGGACCTAGTTCTTTTTTTCCTTTTGTTCTTTGGGTGGTGGTTGGGACAGAACAACTACAATAGTGTAACCCCAGAAAAAATCCAAACATCTATTTGATGGATATATTCTTTATAAGATATCTTACCAAGAACTTGTGGTTCTCTTCAAGAAGCGGTGAGAAAGTAGTACAGAATTTTTCAATGTCACTATTAATATCACCGGTCCCACATATTACATCCATAAATTTCTTCCTATCTGGAGCGAGCTTCATTGCCATCTGTGATTACAATCCACAGTGAAGGAGTTAAGAGAGAGAAAATTGGACATCAAAAATAGCAATGCCAGATGCCTGGCTGGTTGGTCCTACCTTCAGTATAAATTTTAACAAGGGAGCAAAAGGCAACAAAATTAAAGTACACTGCAACTACCTCTCAATTAAAAAATAAGAATACTGCTCAAGTTGACGAGAAAAAGCACAAAAAAAGACATTGAATAAGTAATACCACATGAATATGAGAGGAAAATGGGGGTGGGTTGGAGGGGTGGGGATGGCAGAAATAACATGAAGTTTTATCCCCTATATATCAATGAAGTGGAGATCAAACATTGTTTGTTTCTACAAGGTAATGGTAAAGAACCAAATTCAAACATTCTTGTCAGCAGCAGCATATCAAGTCACAGGACTTAGACAAACATTCATGTTATAGGAGGCAAAAATGAAACTAAATGAACATTTGACTGTCTGAGACATTATCTCAACAGAAGGAAATACTACACCAGAATATGGGTACCTGGAAAACCAAAACAAGCCAACAAGGATTTTCTAATTGAAAAATCACTAACAGCACACACGTTCCAGGACCAAACTAGGAAGGATCTCATACTTTGCATGATGGGAAGAATGGGGAAAGATGCAACTATTCCGGATCAATAACTTTAGAAGCGAAATTTTCAGGGTATATGAAACAGTTACCGAAAAACTTGAACTCGCTATCCATCCATGCCACTTTTTCAATGTCTTGCTGTAGGAATCAGAGCAAGCTTGTGACATCGCCCAGTCCTGATGCTCCAGTAAATTTCTAAACAGTGCCACCAGAAAATCCATAGCCCTAAAGACATAATGACAGAATCTTCAAATTATAATTCAGTTGACCAGAATTAAAATGCATCATAGAGTAACATGCTTTTGGGAAATGCATGCTGCTGAGTGATTGTGGTATGAGTGAGATCGGGGAATGGGGAAAGAAATTGCCTAGAAGATTAATGGTTACCACAAAAGAGATGAAGTAAGAAGAGATGGAGAATAATTTCCAACCTTGTCAACCAAAGAAGACCATTTGTGCAACTGGAAGAGCCTTTTGCTGTCTTTACTTCAATCTCCTCTTGCACCATGCTGTACAAGTTTGTATATTTTGTTGGGTTCAATAAGTACTTGTTTTCTAACCTCTGCAGCATCAATATTTAATAATAGATTTAGCAAGGAAGCATCCACAAAATTTTCAAAATCGAAAGATCAGACCATGTTTGCTAGCTGTATGCAGCAACATAAATTAAAAGAAAACATCTACATGGTTCAGGGAACGAAGTGCCTAAGAATATCTAGCTCCATAACATAGGAAATACTCAACCAAGCTCAGAATAATTCTGTTGCCTGGCTGAATAAACTCAATTTTCTCAAGATAATTACTCTACAAACTGTGATAAAAACCCATTTATTTGGATATTCTAGATTACTGGAAACAATTGCTTAACAGGGCTTTTGTGCTCATTCAGGAAAGGTAATTGGTAGAAAGGGCCAGAAGAGAATATTATCCTGCACCCACGAAATTAAATAAATAATGAATCAATTAACAGGAGAGAATGAAATGATAAATCAAATAATTAATGAGGACAAATAAGAGGAAGAAACGGGACTTTAATAGAACAAATGTTGTGAAATTCCAAAATCAAAGCATTATTACTGAGTGATAGAAGGTAGAATTTAAGCAATAGAAAATAAGCAAGCAAAAACCTGAAAAATTTCAGATAAAAGGCAAAGATGGGAGACTGACCGTTATATTTCCACCAATGTCAGACTTGACCAGTGCCATGGCAGCTCCAAACTTTTCTAGATTGGGAAAAAACAAAAAAGATAATCAGTTTACAGTTAACATGGATCCAGCTTGCTTTTGAGATGTCCAAGACAACTAACTAAAGAGGTAAGGAACATTCACTTAGAAGCTTTATGCAACATAAGTGAAAATAATTTGACAAATTACTAGTACATCCTTCTGTAAGAAAAGAGCCCTTTGCATAAATTTCTATTTGCAAGACTAAATAGCAACTTTTGTAGCTAGGACTCTTTAAAAAATGTTGCCGCACCCGTGTTGGATTCTTCCAAAATACACTATTTTTGGAGTATCCAACACACACCATCGTTATTTTTGAAGTTTAAACTTTAGATAGCCACTCACATTTAAGAGTAAAAATGAAGTTTCAAGGCATGTGTTTGCTTCAAAATTCTAGAAAAAACTTGTTTGCATTTTCAACCATACACCAAAAAATAAATGTTCTGTTTCCATAAAAGTTGTTCTTCAAAATTCACATTTTTTCGCAAAAACTGAAAATCTAATCTATATTGAACAAAACACATAGAATTTAAACAATTCAGCCTCTTCTCTGAACTTCACTTGAAAATAAAATTATTATGAATGTGTTTTAAATTAGTTTCTTTTAAACGTTGGAAGTATTAGATTATTTTTTGTCTTTTAAGTAGCATCCACCCAAGAGGGTTGCTACCCACAGGACACACTACAACATTTTTGGAGATTCCGAGCTACATAGGTTTTAAATGTCAAAATTAATCAATTTCATAACTCAAATTTGATTAGGAAAATTAAGATCAAGCATTAGATCGACCAGCAAAAAAGGGAGTAGCTAGAGTGTTTGCACCTTGAGACAGCACTACTAAGAAGCTTAAGCGAAATTCTTGATAGAAATAAAATAACAGCATAATTTTATTTTTAAAAGTTTTTGACCACTCAAAAAGTAGTCAAAGCAACGGGGATCCCTAAAGTTATAGATCCCAAGCTAAAACACAAGATATAGTACCTATAATAGGTAAGATGTGTTTGCAGACATCTAAGAAAGGTCTGCTAAGCATTATTCCTTCCTCAGACTTGACATGCTTGATTCCTTCTAAAGCAGGGGCGAAGACAGTGCCTTCCATTCTTGTGCTTTACTGCAGTGTATAGCATCATAAAAGTTAAAATCATTTCGGAAGTACATTTAAATGGCAATGAAAACCTTAATCCACTAACTTAACAACTCTAGTAGAAAGCGTTGCAAATAATGAAACTCAAAGACAGAGAGACATAAAATTTGTCTTACTGGTGAAAGTAAAGATGCTTAATATCAACATATAGTCAAGAGTATCTGCAGAAGTTATTACAAACTACACACTTAGGTGTCAAGCAAACCAATCGGGAAAATGACCAATATGTTGAGATAGCTGGATTTCATATGATAAAGGCAACACTGAATGCAATGAATAGTATGTTGCCGTAAAGAACAACCACAATGTACAAAGAACCAAATGCTGATGATCAACTTTTTACTCCAATTCAACGATCAGGATTATGCTGATGTATATTTTCTAAATATATTCAACTATAGATATATAGGTCAAGCTGAAAATAGTTGATGCACATATTAATTAACAAATCAAACAAAAAAGGGCTAAGATCACGTAGATCCTTATCATCAACTTGATTATCCATTAAACAAAGATATCTGACTATTCAATCCACCGTCTGCAGAATCATAAACTACAAATGTACTCCGAAAAAAGGATCAAACCGCTAGTTTGCTTACTATAGTTCATAAGGCAGATCCAATATCAGAAAAGCAGTGAACACAAACAAGTATGAGCCAGTAGATATCTACACATGCATCCATTTCTTATATGCTGGATCGACCTTTCTACACGCAATCAAACTAAATTTCTAAGCAAATTCTCGTCCAATTCAAGGAAAACAGTTTTTTCAGTAAAAAAATCAAACGAGATTTGCTTACAGAAATGCTAGATCTTCAAAAAAATTGAATGATACAAGTAAATCGAAGGAATTGAACAAAAGATCGCGTATAATCGAGAACTGATATTTGATACTTACAAAAAGATATACCTTATCAATGTGCTCTCTCTATATTTTTGAGCTTTCGAAGAACGCTACTGCCAAGTGTGAGGAACAAATGAAGAAGCTTTTGATATTTATATACACGCTAAGGACTGATCGATTCGCCGGTTACGAAACGCAAGGCACGGTGTCGTTTTTGCCTGCGCGAATTTTGCCAAGTTTGGACTATGGAGTACGAGAGTCCATTTGTTTATTTTTTGGAATTTTAATTGGGATATCAAAGTTTTAGATTTTTAAAATAGTTACATACTTGGATGTACTATAAATAATAAGATTTTTTTTTTACAGATGATATGTCGAAAGAATTATTAAAGAGAAAATTATTATTTGACAATTCGTGAAAGGAAATTTAGGTTATGCATATAATTTGTTTTAAAATTTAAATATCTATTTTAAATAAATTATTTTTCAAATCAAAAAAATGAAGAAATTGGAATCAATAGAGAGTGTAAATAAGGTGGGGAGAAAAAGGGGAACAAAACTAAAACAACTAAGAATAAAAATTTCAAGATCAAAGTTCTTGTGGATTTTAAAGTTCTTCTTTTTCCCCCCTAAAGAGTTCAGACTTTAAAAAAAAATCTTAAAAAAAATAAAATAGTGTGATATAAACTTTTGAGTAATTGGGAGTTGATACAGATTAATGTTGACACAAAAAATATGTTGATAAGATTATACACACAATTTGGTGATTCATAAGAATTTATGAACAGTTTATAAAAATTCATAACTTGTGATCGAAAAAATGCGTACCCTTCTATTAAAAAACTTGTGGTGCTATGTCGGGACTTGAAAATAATTTATTCTAAGAACTCGATGATCGTGACGAATTAGAGCAAATTATGTCTTTGTGCATCCATCATAAACTTCTTGTATATTGTTAGAATTTGTGAACAATAAAAATTTCGATATAATTTATACTAGATTCTTGGTGAGCCGTTGTGACTTGTAGCAAATTTTGTCTATTCATCTAAATTTCGGACAATCCATCGAAGACTTTGTGCTAAAGTACAGTGGTAGACTCAAAATTTTCATTAAGAGGTGTCAATGGTTGTAGTAAAAAAAATTATAATGAGTCTAGTAGGGCTTGAACACACAATTTGATGGAAATCTTGCAACCTCTTAACCAATAGGCTAAACCTTCGATTTGTTTCAAGAGGTGTCAATGCTCATATAATTGTATATATATTTATTAAACTTAAATTTGACCTTTATATACGATGTAATTTTTCGACAAAAGAGTGTCGCTTGACACCCCTTGACCAAGGTTGGGTCCGCCCCTGCTAAAGTATTGACAGACAAGCTCCAAGTTATGACACATAATTATATTTTTGTTGAATGTTTTTTTTTTTTAATAAGGTTAATACCTAAATTGTAAGTATCATTTTGTTGCTATTCTTTCTTCTATATTAATTTGGTTATAATACGTTTTTACTTGAACCGATAATTTATCAAAATAACATTTCTACTTTTATAAGTCAGAAATAAATCGTGTACATGCTATTCTTCCCAAACTCATCATATGAAATGCATTAGATACTGTATCTTGTTGTGGAAGGTCATAATTTAAAGGGAAAATTGTACATGATGGCAAACTATTAATTCAAATTAAATTGTATAACCCCACTTTGATTTAATTGTGTCCTGTAGCAAACTGTTTGCCAGTTGCATCTCTCCCTCAAACTCTCGCTCGCCACTCTCCCTCTCTCGCTCGCTCCCTCTGTGCTCGCCTCTCTCGCTTTATACAACAGAATTGTATAAATTGCGTTTATGTTTGTATAAAACGAGAGAATTGTATATACACATGCAAATACATATATATTTGTTCTATACACTTATAATTATACAATAAAAATATTCCCCTGCCCAGTTCTCTTTTGTCTTTCTCTCTTTCTTGTTTTATGCAACAAAATTGTATAAATTGCATTTCTGTTTGTATAAAACGAGAGAAAATTGTATATACATATTCGTCATATACAGTTATAATTATATAATAAAAATATTCCCCTGCCAACGAGAGGCTAACAACAATTTATACAAATGGCCTGCCAGCGAAATTATTCAAATCTGAAGAGGAGCCAACAAATTATACAATTTGCTTCTTTTTGTATATATATATAGCGAAATAGACATAGCTTTCAATTGTATATGTATAGCGAATTATACATATATATGTTTGCTATGGAGCGCAATTATGCAAACTTTGCTATAACATACAAATATGATTTTTTTGTTTGCTATATGTGAAAGTTGCTCTAATTTAAATAGCGGTGCAGAATGATCATATATGTGCAAATCTCAGAGTCCCAAACCATATTACCTCATAGTGGGCCTAAGCCCATATAAAATTAAAGCCGCGAGTCCAGATCCAGACAGAATAACCTTACACTATATCATCTCCTCCAAAACCCTAGTACTCACTGACAATCCACACCAGTAGCCTCACTCTTGGCGCCTGATAGCAGCTCCATCAGATCGCCGAAAATGGTAAGTTTTCACGCAGTTTACGCATTTTCGAGCTCTGAGATTTAATGTTGAGATTTGAAGAAATGTGTTGGATTGTTTTCTGCAGCCGTTCAAGAGGTTCGTAGAGATCGGAAGAGTTGCCCTCGTCAACTACGGGAAGGATTACGGGAAGCTTGTTGTTATCGTCGATGTCATTGACCAAAATAGGGTACGTGTTCTTCTTTTTTTTGCTTTCCTGAGCAGCTTTTCTACTCTTACGTTTCAATTTGGTTGTAACTGAGCAACTCCGATTATAGGACGTTCCAAACGCTTTGCATTATTCTCCTGATAGTATCATTTTACAATTACTTTATACACCTCAATCCATGCTATTTATGGATGTTTACCGTTCATGTGGTTCCTAAAATTGTATTAGATCATCATTTAACTCGTTGGTTTCATTGTTAGTCTGTTATTTTCTGGTTAATCGAATTTATATGTTGAGTGCCGTGTTGCCTTTGGAACTGCTTTGCCATGTCTTTTGGCAAGGAAGATCGTTTTTCTTAGTTTATGAAGGATACTTTCAAGGCCTATGATGGAATTTGATAACATGCCTACATTGTCTGATCATACAAGTTTGATTGAGCAACATGAACTGAGGCCTTGTTTTAAGGATTGACAAATAATAGTTTTTATGTATTTACAGTGGTAAAATTTTGAATTGGCAGCTATGAAAATCATTTGCAATTATTAAATAATTGCTTCTTTGGAAATCTGTTTTTAAAACTATCCCATTTTCCATGGGCTATAATCATCTATACAAATTTTCTCTGTAAAGCCTGGAGAGTTATTTAGTCTGTCTGTATTTGTCCTGGAATCCTCAAATATACTATTTTTTTGTTGATTCAGAAACGTTTGCAAAATGGACTACATTATTGCATCAAAGGATACATTAAGTTCCCCTAGGATCTGTTGTGCATTCTGTTAAGACCTTTACCAATTAGTAATACAGAAGGCAATAAATTAGAGTCTCTGGTGCGCTTTGTCAATAGCGTATTCAGCGCTGTACGTTGCCAAGAATGAAATGGGGCAGAGATTCTAGCACAAGGACTATCTTGCAATTGTCCTTGTGCATTCAGATGCCTCTTGATTTTTTGAAAACTTCTTCAAACTTGGGTCATACAAGAAGTAACTAATATCTTTTTTCTAACATATCAAACAAAAGAATGTCTTTTATAATATTTTGACAAAGTTCTCTCATGGGTTGAGCTAATAAATAGGCCAGCTGGTGTGATCATGTTTTCATGGGCTAATCTTGCCACTCCTAGATAGTGGCTAGTTGTTTGATTGACTTAAAAAATACTTGTACAAGATGGAGAAATTAAAAACTGCTTTGATGAAATACCTATCCATCTCTATAATTGACAGGCTCTTGTTGATTCGCCGGACATGGTGAGGAGCCAGATGAACTTTAAGAGACTTTCACTCACAGATATCAAAATCGACATTAGTAGAATCCCAAAGAAGAAGACCCTCATTGCTGCTATGGAGGCTGCTGGTGAGTATAGTGCTTAGAATTTTTTCTTTTCCTTCTCGAAGATGTAGATTAGTAATTACTTTAGCAGCTTCCTATGCATTCTACTTGGTTGAAAGTTTTATGAAGTTAAATCACTCTTTTGATTTGTGCTCCCAGACGTGAAAAACAAATGGGAGAGCAGTTCCTGGGGAAGGAAGTTGATAGTTCAGAAGAGGAGGGCCTCACTTAATGATTTTGACAGGTTCAAGCTTATGCTGGCAAAGATAAAGGTGTGATTATGTTTAATATTAAAGTTAGCTTCAATTTTTGCTGGACACTCTTGGTTAAAGCTTAGAGCAAGGAGATTGTTTACCTGAAAAAGTGGAGAAAGTCTTTTTTTTTTTGTTAGATTGAAAAGGCAAAATGTTATGCTATCCTTGTGCTTAAACTTTATTATGGACAATTTTTCCTTCCAAACTAGACTTTACAAAGTGTTAAGGTCCTGAAAATGTAGTTGGTTTGGATCCAGTCAAACATTGAGATTTCTGTGGTATTTGTCTTCTGTCACAAGCTGATACAATTATATTGATTTTGCAGAGGGCTGGAGTCGTGAGAGAGGAGCTTGCTAAGCTCAAGAAGGAAGTTGCTTGAAAACTTTTTGATTAGTCAAATTTGAATATTAGATTTTCAAAAGGTGTACTTGTTTAGCTTTGAGATTTTGTTGCATTAAGGGAAGAAAAACATTTTTGTTTTTACTTCCCAACGTCTTTCAATAGTTTTTCTGATCTATGATGATGAATGATCTTTTCCAAGAATTACCTGCTGTCATTTAATGTAATGGCTTTATCATTTTGTTGTGTGCAATCAATTAACTATGACTCTCAGTTGTAAGTTGGCAAAGGTCGAAGTATTGGTTCTAGTTGTGGAAACCTATCTTTCCTGAGTTTTGAAGGCTGCTAAGGTTGGCCTTCGGGCTTCATTCAAGGTTGATTTTCCGGTCATAAACATGTAGGGTTGACTTAATATCATTCCTTCTGGTTTGGTACTATTGGTAGATCATTTTAAGTGCTTGAGCTCCTAACTCAATGGAAGAGAAATGGTGTAACGAAGATGTGACGGTGTATGAAGTAGGTCTAGACTTTGGAGTTGGGAAATATGTACCCAGAAAAGGCAATGCAAGTAAGAAAAATCATGGTGAATTGTCATTTCTTTAATAGAAGATCCACCGAAGAAAAGGGAGAAAATGAAGTAGAAAATTCAATTAACATGAGACACTGAATTATCTTTCTGTCGGAGTTAAAAATTGATAAAACTTGAGAAAAGGTTCGCTTGCCTACAAAATCCTTGATTTACACTAGTTCCATATGTAGTTTCTTCATGTGAAGAAACAGACTAAAAAGGAAATCAAAACAAATAAATTAAAATGGAGGGAGAACTAAAACAGAATCCCACAATCAAATATTATTCTAAAGTCGAGTTAAAAAGATGCATTCAGATTGACCCTAAAAGAATTCCTTTCACTAGGCATTCCAGCAGGCATAAGACAAAGGTTACATCAATTTCGTACAACAATATATTTATTCATATATATAAAAAAAAACTCTCGCACTTAACTCAACATTTCTTTGGATGAGTCTAAATGCACTATGGTGGCCAGCATCTCTAATCTAGAAACAAAAACAAGGAATATGATAAGTTGGATAAGCTTCAATTGTCACATATAGAAGGTACAGCACATTAACTAATTTACAGCACTTGGAGACATCCTCTGTAAATAGGATCGAATGTTCAATCAATCAGGAAATTCTCTCTTTAAAAGTGCATTCTCTTACTTTCTGATTGAAAGAAATTCAAAGCTCCGAAGAGGGTTATCATGGTTGCCCTTTGTGAGTGAAGTTCGCGAGAATGATGATGGTTTTGTTTCAATTCCCTGCTGAATTCTCTGTGTGGTAGATAGACGGCCAGTGCTTGACACTAATCTGCTTGAGCGACTATCCGTGGGTTCAGCAGAAGAGGTCGGTTTGCTGCTTGACATGACAGCTCTTTTAGAAGAGCTTCCATTTCTCGAGCTACGGCCTCTCTCTGAATCAGCTTGCTGCAAAATAGAGAATAAACTTTACTAGTTTAGCACACAACGGCTTTTTCACCTAATAGCTCAATGTGATGATTTAAATAAATATAATCTAGAATTCAGAATTTTGTACCACATAAAATACAGAAGTATAGCTAAACAGTACATACATTTTCTTATGCTACTTTCTAGTTAATTTACGAATAGTATAAACTGTTGATTCACTAAATATCCTGTTAGTGCCTTAACTTAAAGCAAGTAAATAGATTACGACACAAATTGTCCGAGCCTATTGAAACGAATGTTGTTTGTTATTTCTCTTTTTTTAGAGAAAAAGGAGAGATCAATACCACATCTTTGGATGAAGGAATATCCTCTGAAGTCCTCTGTCTGGAGTGTTCCCCATGCCTACCAGCTGCAGAAGTATTCCTTCTGGAAAATGCTTCAACAGCACCAGTAAATCTATCCCGAATATCTTGCCCCACTAGATTAGAGAATAAACACACAAGCGTCAACTAGAGATAATTGTCAAAAGCTGCAATTTCATTAATACGCAAACAGAGTTAGATGCTGGCACTTAAATTCACCCTTACCACATCTGGAAATTGGAAGGTCAAGAGTGGATACTCATAATCCAGGAATTTAAAGGCAAACATTTTACAAATTATCTGTTACTCAAAATAAAACTCATAGATAGAGACATAATTTTGACGTGTCTTGCTTGAATAAATTACTAAATGCCAAAAGAAACTAATCACCCCAGCCGACTAATCCCTATAACGAGCTACTAAAAATAGACATCACGCCTTATTTGAGAATACATACAACTTTTTTTGGAGAATATATGCATCTTCAACTTCAAAAATAATACCTGACGCCCTTCCTGGCCTTTCTGCAGATGGCCCAGCATTTAGTCTGGCATTCCCACTAGGATTCTGGAAGAAATACAACGCATTACACTTCTGTTCATAAGAAAGCTAAGCAGCAATTTTCAATGATAACATCCAAAATAAAGTTTTCAAATACTAACTCGTCCTCGAGAACTGGCACCAATCTGAGGATACTTCAAAATTGTCCAATCAAATACATAGTCGAATTGATAACCTGCACCAATGAAAGGTTAAGATAACATCATGAAAGACGATCAAAGACTAAAAATGGGATAGTTAACAACAACTGGGGAAATTTTTCGGACCCAAAAAAAAGTAGGCATCAAAGATATTTTTAAAAAAGAAGAGAAATTACCTTCACGAATAAACAAGTCTCTGAAAAGCCTCTTCAAATATGAATAGTCAGGTTTATCTTCAAATCTTAATGATCGACAGTAGTGGAAGTATGATATGAACTCAGATGGATAAGATTTGCACAGCACCTGTTGTGGACAAAAAAAGGAGTCTTCTCTGAATTACCTCATGCACTGACAAATCAGAGGCAAGATGGCCCAAACTAAGGCTAGACTTTATCAACCACAACGAGCTTGTTTTACAATAATCATAATAAGCACATTTGACATGATCCATACTTGACGCAAACCAGGGTAAAGTTTAGTGTTACTGTCATACTTCAACAAAATATTGAGATGAGGTGACTGCCTTGTACATGAACTCATCATTCACAAAAGGTAATGTAGGTTGTACCAAAATGTATTCATTTTTTTTTTGAGGAACAGGTAACTATATGTACCAAAATGTATTCATATTAGGTAACAAGTACCTCTATTGGTGTTAACATCTTTTTCTCACTGATTTTGTCATATTTCTGCTTCTTAGTACCACCTTTAAGTCCCTGCCATGGAAGGCTGAGCCAAAAAGAAGATATCCCAAGTCAGGAAACAGGAAAACACCCAGAATTTACAATAAGAAGAAACAGAACAAAGTCAGAAATATGACTTGAAAACAAAACAAAGGGAATAAAATCCAACCTTCCTCTAAGAAAATACATAAGCACATAACCAAGAGATTCCAAATCATCTCTTCTGCTTTGCTCTGCAATAAAAATGAAAAAGGGCAACAATGATCAGTTGTAAAAGGTACTGAAACTAACTATGCCCCAAGTAGTTCAAGAATCTAAACAAGATACACCTACCAACTCCAAGATGTGTGTTGACACTCGCATACCGAGCAGTTCCAGTCAGATTCTTGTTTTCCCTGGGGAAGAAAATAATAAAGAAGACCATATAGAGGCAGTCAAAATACAAATTTATCAGAACTGAGGAGAAAAGATTTAAAGAATGAAATAAAAATTTGACCAGCACACTTTTTTAAACAACACTTTCCTTGCATCCTCTTTAAAAAAATACCTTACTTTACCTATCCCCCCAAAAAGTAAAATGACCAGCACAGAGTCATCATTGTTTCATCCTTTTTCTTTTACTGTTCTTTCATGGACTATGAATGAAGTCACGAGGAGGATAAAAGGAAATGCTATTCATTTTCATAATGAAGCAGATTTTGGTGCTTTAAAGAAAAAGAATCTATCAATACAGTCATGTCAAGCAAATTGATATAATTTTTCACTAGGGAAAGAACGAAGGCCACCAGAAATTGTGATCATGCCTCTTTCTCATCACTCTCACACTTAAACGTAGAAAAGAGCTCTAGCAGAAAAAAAACAAAAGAAAAGAAAACGTGTAAAAATCAGACACCCAACATACAAAATTCTTGATGATGAAGACTTCCTATGGATATGGAAAAGATTCAAAATTCTGCTCTCTTTTTTTCCTTTAATAAAGCGATTCACGAGCATATCGATGTATGTGTATACATATATTTATCAAGGACCAGACCATGTCAAGATTGTTGTTACCTGTATGGTATATGCTTGTGAGTCTGGAGATCCCTATACTTTTTGGCAAGCCCAAAGTCAATTGCATAAACCTGTCATCAGTATTTAGACACCATTGCATCAGCTACCAACACTTTATTTTCCTTGAAGCTCTTACTTCAACACTGGTATTCGGTAAGCATAAAACATCCAATTACAGACCTAGAGAACCATAATAGTGGATCAAATAGATAACTTAACCTTAGAAAGCTTAAAGAGAAAAGAAACATTAACTTTAACACCAACACCATATCAGAACATCATAAGCTCAATTAAGTCATTCCTACACACCCTCAAGACATCACTCAATCTTTTCAGCAACAATACATGAGGTAATCCTACACTTATACTGTAGAACCCATTCATGAAGAAAGCTGGACACGAATTGTAGACTTTGTAAGCTGCAACAAGCATCGCTGTATGACATGATTACACCTAATAGCATACAAGCCAGTAGTTGGGATATCAACCACCAACATGCAGCCTCTTAACTTGAACAGAAGTTGCATTTCCAATTCAAGCATAGAGATAGCATGCACAGTTAAAGGAAGCAACTTAGCCAGAATTCAACAAAAAAGAAATCACACTTCAAAAATTGTTTCCACAACCAAATATCAGTAATAGACTTTAGCCAACCTGAAATCTGAACTCAGTAAACCACCAATGATCCCAAACTATGTAATTCTTTTCTATTATATGGTAAAGATAATAATGATCCCCAACTCATAAGGAAGAAAAGAACTGCTGGAAAACAGACATCAATAAGCGACTATTGGCCAGAGCCATGACGGAATACTTAGAAGTTCATTTTGATAATGCCAAAAATAAGTTTGTACAAGCAGGGCATGAACGCGTACCTGATTTGCCTTGCGACCTAAGCCCATTAAGAAGTTGTCTGGCTTTATGTCACGGTGAAGAAATCCTCTGGAATGCATGTATTCAACTCTATTAATCTAAGAATGGCACAGGACAAGTTATTATTACCTCATGTAAATAGGCAAACATGTAAGAATGTTACTCTTTAGAAAGAAATGGCTTGTTGATACGTACGAGTTGATCTGCTAGCATTAACACTGTTTTCAAAGTAAACAACCTGTTGCAATAGTTGAAAAGGTCTTCCAGACTTGGTCCAAGAAGGTCAATGACCATTATATTGTACTCGCCCTCCACTCCAAACCATTTGAGGTTAGGAATCCCGGCTTCATTCAGAATGGAAAAGATAAGGAGATTAATTCACTATTCATAAGAGTACCACTGGCAAATTTACTTGCTACATAACATGAACGACAAAAACATCATTTTTCGATAGTTAAAAATAGATGTTACAAGAATTTTGTATTTTGGTGTAGGGAAAGCATGATAGATGCCTTGTTTCAATGCTTTGAGTTTTTGGAATTACTAGGGATGAAACTGTAACAGCTAAGCTGTAATGATAGGGAGGTTTTTCCGTTTTTGCAGTACTTCATTGGTACTTCTTTTAATGATAGTGGTGTTCAGATCAGTTTGTGTGAATCTTGGTTATTCCACCCGACACCTGCTACCTCCTACCAACACATGACTGAGTAACTTTGTTCATCAAGGCTTAGGCAGATGGAAAACGATCACCTTGTGGTTTTCTCTTCTTTTTTTTCTATTATTGCCTTGTTGGGTTTTGAAACTAAGATCTCATGGCTCTCCTCCCACTTTATTGGCCACTACGCCACACTCTAGGGTGCTACTTCCATGGTACTTAATTAATGAATTCTACCTACCATATAAAGGAAAATTCAAACAAGCCCATAGAAAATAAGTTTCCTTTTCCATTAATATAATAACTTGCCATGTGAAATAGAAGTTGCATAAAAATGAATAGCAAAATCTCCAAATAAACAACTAGATAAATTTATTAATTTGAAAATTAAAACAAGGGGCCAGCAAGTGCAAGGTTCTGTAAAGCAGACCACACTTATGCTTTAGTGGCACTCCACTGTTCTTCTCTCTTTGTTTCGTTTTAAGAACTTTTTTTTGGGGTTGTTTTTAAGAGTTACTATCCAAGAATAAAAATCACATTTGCAACATATGTTGTAATTTGTAAAGAGATGATATGTAATATCAGAGGGTGGAAGTGAGACTTACTTCCTCCTTGGAGTAGCATATAAATTTTCGATTCATAGTGCAGTTGAGGGTGCCTCGTCTTGACAGATTCCTGAAAGTTAAAACAACAAGAGAAAAAAACCCTGAAAACGGTCCTATCACATAAGTCTTGAAACCCATAACCCACAGGAGATTAAAACACATACTTGCGAAATAACCAAGCCAAACATATCCAAAAAACTAGTTTTGCATTCCATAAGCAGCATGATACCAAAAGAATGTAGAAGCTCGTGGAACGAGAAAACATGACTGCTTTGGAATTCATATTCAAATTTCATATTCTTTTTTTATCAACAAGAAATCATCTATATCCAACCCTTTGGGCCAACCACAGCCTTCGAAACTCGGGGACAATGGGCCCGCCACTCTACCCTTTTCCACAGCTTATTTTCTTTTTTTCGGTGGTAACACTTTGATAAAAGAAATAAATTTAAGTAGCTTTTTATAACTACATAGTGCAGTTCTACTTAGATTAGGAACCTCTTCTGGAAAATGAAGTATTACAACAAGTTAGATGCTACTTCAATATCTTGATGGACATTCATCCTGTGTTCCAACTTCCACCAACTTACAAATGCTTCTATTATACACCTTAAATTTCCAGAATAGATATTCATGCTAAAAGAAGTTTCACCATTTTTTGTTGTTCCTCAGCAGAGCAGAACAAGCAATAGATAGAAAATTCATACAGAACAAGAGTTACTTGAAATCCCATCAGATTAACTCAACACAATAATGTCTCAAAACTCTTGTGATATTAAAAATATCGGCTATATGTCATGAGAGCAAGAGAACAAAGAACAATAGAAGCAAATGATCTGTTTAAGCCATTAATTATGATCAAACTAGTTACCTGTGTAGGGATAAGTGTGATATTAGAGAACCCCAATTGCCTTAAAAGGTAAGTATTGGACTGAAACAGACTGAATAAAGCGGAATAGACATACAAGATTCACATAACTGATCCTAACTGATTCGGGATAAGGTAAACTAGATTGATTTAATGTCACAACAACAATAAAATGCATTGGTCATTACATGGAAAAATGAATCCAACCACGGGAACTCCCTCTATGCAATAAAAAAGCAGAAAAAGATTGATAATTGCTGGTTAGAGATGGGCTCATACCAGCTTAATAGCAACTTCTTCTCCATTCTGTAAATTCACACCTGAATCAACAAAGACATAAGCAGGTAAAAAATTACTAATAATACAAATGCAAAATGAGGCAAATCCTGAATCATATAATATCAAACAGAATCAATGAACAAAAGTAATAACAGAACATACCTAAATAAAGCTCACCAAAAGACCCACTTCCAATCTTCCTTCCCAGCTTAAACTTCCCACCCACAACATGATCCATGGTGATTCAATCACCCTCTTCAAATTCACCAAAAACAATACTTTCAAAGCAATAATCGCCTTTTTCGCCAAGAACAATACTTTCACACCAAAATACCGTTAAACAATTCAACTATCAATCAAAACCCCACAATGAGGCAAAACCCAACAACAACAACAAAAAATCCTAAAAATTATGCAGCAACAACTGTATTATTCAGCTACATCCTTCAACAAAAAAACAAACCCGGGTCAATCTTCAAATATCCATAAAGAATTAGAACCCTAAATCACAAATTAAGTCATCGATCCACATTGATCAATTAAAAACAAAAAAAAGACAATCAATGTAGGATAAAAGTAGAAACAAAAACCGCGTAGATTTTCTGTATATAAATAGAAAACTTTCGGTTTGTTTCGACAGAGGAATCAGAAAAAAAGGGGACAAAGAAGCGAAGATCGAGGGGCAAAGTGAGAAATAGAAAGGAAAAAAAGGTGTTTTCAGAAAAAGAAAGCAAATGATTTTGATGCTGTGTGCTGTGACAAAAGCTATGAAGAGAGAGAGATGAATATACGTGTGGGTGGGTTGTGTGGGGTGGGGAAATTTGGGGGAAAAAGATAAGGGGAAAATATGAAAAACATTAATTTTCTAAAGGAGCACTAAATCTAAAATTATTATTTTTTTATTTAATGTTGTTTTTATTAAAAATATGTATTTCTTTAAATTTGTCATTTCACAAATTAATATAAATGAATTATTTTTCCTGTTTATCATTTAGAGTTATTAGCATGTTATGTATTTAATCAACATAAGAAAACTAGTTAAATAATTCATGTTTGTTTTGGTTAAATCAAAATATACTAATTCATGTTCTTGAAAATTTAGTTTTAAGAAAATATAAAATAAATATACAATGATAAACTTATATATTTTCTTAAGGAGCACTAAATCTAAAATAATTACGACTAAATAAGAACGAATGAAGTATAATACAGTGAATAAAAAAAGTCGTTGAATATTTTTTAATGCAAAATAATAATTTTTACTAGGGTAGGTTTTTGTTTCTCTCGGAACATAAAATAGGAACAATATTTTTAGAAAACTATTACTTTTCCTTGTTCTTAATCTATCTGATGATGTTTGATACATAGAGAATCTAATGAAAAAGAAAAAAAAAATGAGTTGTGCAATCTAAAATAAGTTATACAAATTTTGATGGACGTGAATTATCTTATTAAGGGTGAAAGAGAAAGGTTAAAATATTATTATTCCTTTGAAATCTATTCAAAAAATAAAAAATATCACACAATTTAAGACATACATAAATAAGGAACTATTTAAATCGAGTTCATAAACATCATTTGTTTAATTTATTTAAAGTAGTTGATATGTATTGCTTGAAATTAAAGTTTAAAGTTAACTTTATAAATAAATAGTTGTGTGTCTAAATTCGTGTGCAATTAATTCATGCTATATATAAATTATATTGAAATATAGGAAATATATATCCACACTCAACATAGTTCAATACTAAAGCTACGTACTTAATCAGTTAGTCCAATATGTCAAGTGTGCCCTCGTATCGCAGTCAAATTTTCTCTTATAATCGCTTACAAATTAAATATAAAAAATTAATTTTTAGATTCTGAATGTATAAAAATGAAGATTTTCTTGTAGGAAAAAAAATTAAAATATTTTTATAAAAAGCTATAAACTATAGAATAAATTACAGGTTATTTTTAATTTTATCACCTTTTTTTATTGAGATCTGGGATTTTTTTTATTCATTTATAAATGATCGAGAAATCTTAATTCTTCGTTATATTATATTTGGGCCCCATCAAGCTGTTAAAAAAATGTAGACAGGGACGGGAGGAACAGAAAAGTATATTGTAGGTGTAGAAAGGAATTAGGAAAACATGGAAAGAACAGCTGACCAACCATTTTTATTAATACATTGACTCAATGAAGGATGACCCCTACCCATTCTCACAACTCATAACTTATGATGATGGTTAATTCCAATCTGCGTCCCACGTGCATGAATTAAAAAAGAAGAAGATATTTTTCGATTCTAAATGCTCGATTTTGAAATTCTTTATTAGAATAAAAGAATCTCGGCACAAATCATGTTCATGCTAATAAGTATACATGACTAGATGAGATATCTGCTAAAGTCTTTAGTTGCATTAGTTAATTGTCATTGAATTTTAGGTAGTTATAGGTTTTAAACACATTTACAAAGAATGTAAACACATATTTAGCAACAATTAAGCTATTGTCATTAATTAATTGCCGGTAAAACTCATTTTTGATATAATGTGTGCAGTGATTTGCTGATGTTTGGTAGTTGACCTCCGCTAAAAAATGGTTATGAGACTTCAAGCGTTACTGATTAGTAGGAGCAACACGATTGTTGGATCTCCATTGTACGTTGAGTGTTGCTGGGAATTGTTATCTTGCAGTTGGTAGGATTACCACTAGTTTGTGTTGTTTATTGGTTTATTGTAGGGCAAGATTCATCGACTGAAATCCAATTTTATAAGTCAAAATTGTATGGTGATAGCTGCAATGCTTGGGTTTGAAGATTTTTTCTACTCTTCAAGATGCCTCGAGAAAAGTTCATGATCGAGAAACTTTTCATAGAGTTGTTTGTATGTAATAGTGGATTCACGAGCACGTATGCATGGCTGCTGAAATTTCACGAAACTCATGTTCTAGACCATTGAGAATCTTGACAATGAGTTCAGCATTTGTGATGGGGCATCAGCAGTAGAGAACTCATCAGAAATGTAACTTTTTTTGTAAATATTCGGTGACTGGTTGGGAGTCTTTGCAAGTTGAAAGCAGAGACTGAAAATTCTGGTTTGGGACTTGTTCGCATATGCAGTGTGCAGTTGCAAGGACAATAGAGACCATAAGTATATTTTGAATGAGTTGGTCTTGACGAAACCAAAGAGTAAATGCAGAATTGACACTGGAGACCGTGCATGTTGATTGTTGTGATAGTGTGAGATGGAGCATGATGAGTAGACCCATCTAGATGACCATAGAGATCATGACGGTCCACGAGCATGGAAAATATGTGCATTTCAAGTTGTAAAATTTTGACTGTCAGAATTGAACTGAACAATCGTGTTATTATCAATGTTAACAACTCTATATAGTAAAAAATTGCCTATTTGTGGAGGGTGGGTGGGAGAAACAAAATAATAATCGTATTCATTCTCTTGTTTGCTTATAT
>JAJOOB010033758.1:0-24606 GCA_029582485.1 Solanum tarapatanum
CTGAAAAACATACATACTACTCCCTCCGTCCCATTTTATATGAGGTACTTTGACTCGACACGGAGTTTAAGAAAGAAAGGAAGACTTTTAAAACTTGTGGTCCAAAATTAATTATAGAAATTTGTATGGCTGTAAATCATTTCATTAAGGGTAAAATAGATATTTTATAGTTAGATTGTTACTTTATATAGAAATGTGTCATTCTTTTTCGGACTGACTAAAAAAGAAAGTGAATTATATAAATTGGAACAAAGGGAGTAATAATTATGGTCATTAAATAGGAAAAATTGGAAAAACAGATTACATAGGCCAAAGTTAGAATCAATAATAAAAAAAAATATAAAACTAAGATCTTTTCACTGTGGCCAAAAAAATTGAAAAAGGAAACGCAAAGTGGATGCTTATATCGTCTACTATATATAATACAGTTTATTTGTAGGCGTTAGCTAGTTGAAAGCTGTAATTGTTTATGAAAAAGTATTGAAGAACACATGTGATTCTGATTCCTCCTCCTGCAAGTATGGGTTAACTTTTGGGTACGATGCAAAGCAAAAAAAGACCGGCTATCAACACACAATACTTGTCGCACTATTTCCAAAGGGAATAATCACTACAAACCATTCAATCAAAAGATTTACCATTATTCATTAAGCATTTGCAAAACTATATACTGTTACAGTCAATGATTCTATTAAGCTCTATTTGGGATCAAGAAAGTGGACCACAAAAAGTGAAAATAAACCAACACAACACATTGTTGCGTTGATTAAACCCAAGTTACATACTAACTTTGCAATAAAAGTGTTCCACACATTTAGTCAAACATAAATACACAGACATAAGAGCTTCCACTTCACCTTCCAGTTTTTGAATCTAGAGTAAAAAAAACAGAAGGCAGAAAAGCCCTCTGGTGAAGCACCATAGTATTTGAATCACTCGTAATATAAATCAGACCAATTATTAGCTCAAATCTATACTTCCTAGGAGAACCTTTTTTTTTTTTTATGACAAGGAAAACCCGCAGCCGCTACCCTTTGGGTGCGTATAGGATAAAACCCCCGCTCCTATGCAATAGCTCGCAAACTACTTCCTGGGAAAACTTGAACAAGAAATGAATTCAAACACTGAATTAGCAAAACACGTCAGCCGTTTAAATGTCTACGATAGTAGACACTTCACCACTAGCCCTGGCCGGGAAGAATTTCAAGGATAGATGCACTAGACAAAACTAATATGAAGATTTAAGGATTCAAGTCAGTTACCTCCCCCACAAGGATGAAAACTTGGTTTAAAAACTTCACATGTAAGGATTACAAAGGAGAAGCAAGCTGAGAGGCATGGGGGAGTTCAGCTGGAACAAGAAGAGGCTAATTCTCATTTCCTCAAGACAGTGATCAGATAAACAATCACAATGAAGTAAGAGAAGCCGGATACCACTTTCAATCAGGAATTTCATGGGAGTAGATTTGCAAGTTCTAGATTCAATAATTCGCATTAGACCCGATGATTTCAGCTAGCTATTTATCTTAAGCGAAGTTCCAAAACTTTGTTTGAAGAAAACTGATGGGTTCTAGTATTAGTTAATTTCTAACTTTCACTATTTCACTAGCACTTGAACTGTTCAATAGAGAATCCAAATTGCATCTTCACACAGAAACCATAAAGGCTAGACTAGTGCATCTTCCCATGCAACAATTTATGACCAGAAAATGTCATAAATCATAATCATTCCATGACCAAGGCGACGAAGAGGCAGAACTAAAACAGCCTACAAAAAAGTGCAGTCTATAAAATCCTTCGAGGACAACATGACAGACCGAGCACAAATCTGCCCTCAAGAAGTGATTTGCTTAACTCAAACCCCGAGCCATAATCCCTTCTTATCTGAAACAAAACTACTGGCTTCATACACCAATAGCCAAAGAGCATGAGGATTCCTTACACTAAAGAACATCATTAAAGTCTACATTTAGTCCCTGAGCCACAAACCCTTTCCATATAATTTTAGAAAGATGTGCAAAAGTAAAATAAAGCAAACAGACCTAAATAAGCCAATTGACAAAGAAAGCAAGATTATTAGTATAAACTTTGTCTCGTTATTCACGACTCTGATAATATGACCAGAGAGTTCTGGCACCATGCTACTATAGAATTTGAAAGATCAGAATATTCAACAAAAGGACATTATGGAACCACAAGTCTCTCTCACATGATCAATAAAATAATTAAAAAGTCTAAAAAGGGAAAATGGTTCTGGCACCATGCTACTATATAATTTGAAAGACCAGAATATTCAACAAAAGGACATTATGGAACCACAAGTCTCTCTCACATGATCAATCAAGCATTATCAGTCTCTCTCACATGATCAATCAAACATTATCAGTCTCTTTCACATGATCAATAAAGTAATTAAAAAGTCTAAAAAGGGAAAATGGTTCTATTTCAATCAACTATACTCTATTCAATCCCAAGCTAGTTAAGATCAAATGTTATTTTAAAACTAACCTTCGCAGAAATTTATTCCCCAGCTAATTCTGAAAAATTGAACATCATTTGGCACCAACTAATAAACGCACCCGGTGCATGAAATATCCGACATTAAAAGGTCCATCATCCATGAAATGGACACATCCCAAGGAGATGTAATGTGGACAACCTACCTTGATGCAAGCATAAGTGGTTGATTCTAGGGCTCAAACCAGTAACATATATAGATCACGGAGACAACTCACCACTACTATGCGATGCAAGCATAAGTGATCTCTCACTATCACTAGATCAAATCGTTTCTTCCATATCTCTCACGTCACCAATAAGTCATTCCAAGTGTTGTTTCAATATATTATTTCATCCTTCCATTTCAGTTGTTTTTACATGTTTATTTGTTCAGCATTCCAACTTTTTTCAGAAGTAAGATGGCAATAACATTAACAGGTGATAATTTTCAATGTAAAAGGGATTGGAACTACAAGGGATGTGGGGAGAGATTTGGACTCTATGACATTTTTTTTTTCGAGATAGATCGAATGGAATAACAAATTTTAGAAAGAATCCTAACTTCAATAAGAACAGAACTGTTAGCATAGGACACTTTGCTAGATTACTTGTTTGAAGACAACTCTTTACATAAACGACAACTCTTATTATAAAAGGAAAAGATCACGAGCACCCTTTAGCTAAAGCAACACGCTAGAAGCCAATGAAAAATGCTGATTTGTAAATCCTAACTTCAACAAGAACAGAACAGTTAGCTTAGGATACTTTGCTAGATTACTTGTTTGAAGACGACTCTTCTAATATAGGACAAACTCTTTTTTATAAAAAGAAAAGATCACGAGCACTATTTTCCTAAAGCAACACATTAGAAGCCAATGAAAATGCTGATTTGGAAATTAAACCAGTGTTCAAATTTGGAATGTGGTGGGATATGTCTAATAGGCAATTAAAAGAATTTCCAATTGGCATCTAAATAGAAACATTAGTTTGAATATTTGAACACTAGTAGGGGTAAGGCTAGGTACACACCACCCTCCCAGACCTATTGGCTATGTTGTTGTTGTTGTTAGTTTGAACAACAAAGCAGCATACTCTCAACAAACAAACAAGACAAATACAAGTATAAACACAAGCAGTGATGAGAAAGATTCCAAATAGAGGGCAATTACGTAGGACAAGCTTAGTATCAGGCTCACAACTGAAGTCACCTAACTTAATCAGCATCATGTGAATTCTCATGTTTTCCCCATATATATATATATATATATATATAACTTAAAGTGCAAGAATTGAACCTTCAGCTTTTTTATATACTTGTATATAAACCATCAACTAAAACTTTGCATCCCAAGAACATGAATTCAAACAGCTCTGTATAGCTACTCCGAAAGCACAACCGGTCATATAGCTAATCAAAGAACAACTGGAAAAACATGTCACTGCTAAGAAAATGAGTACTAAGAGGATGGAGAGAAAAAAGAGAAAGATCATGTACATGATCAGTTCACGGACTGGCTAGTGCATTCCCTAGCAAAGTGGCCCGCCTCTCCACAGTTGTAACACTTGCTTCCTCCACTACCACCACCAGATCTTCCAAAATTACTACCACCGCCACCTCCCCCACCGGGACAGTCTCTTGCCAAGTGTCCTTGTGCACCGCATGTATAACAAGCACCACCACCTCCACCGCCACGGCCGCCAACACGACCAGCACTCGGGCAATCTCGAGCCATGTGGCCATACCCACCGCAAGTGTAACAGACACCATCACTTGCTCCTCCACCTCCACCACCACCGCCACTACTACGGTCACAATCCCTAGCTAAATGTCCAGCCGCACCACAGTTATAACACCCGCCTCTGCCACCACCTCCACCTCCACTGTTGCGATCACAGTCCCTAGCCAAATGTCCCGTCCTTCCACAGTTATAACACTCACCGGCGCTACGATATCCACCATCATTGCCGTTCCTCCGATAACCACCATCATCACCACCATAACCGTAACCCCCACCCCCGCGACTGTTACTGTTTCCCCTGCCATTACGGCCACTATCGAGAGGAGCACCATCAGGCCCAGTGACATCAATAGCCTGATACTTATCTCCCTTCACAGTCATGGTGAACTCCACTTTCTGGCCTTCGTAGAGAGAACGGTAGCCATCAGATTTGATCTCTGATTGATGAACGAACAGATCTTCGGATCCATCATCAGGTTTGATGAAACCGTAACCCTTTGGGTTATTGAACTTGGAAACTGTCCCTGTCATTCTCGACGCCTCCACCGCCATTCTTAACCGATCTGTTGATCAGAACTCCGCAAAACCCTTGAGAATGTTCTAATTCTATTACAGATTTTTTTATAAAGTGAAGCCTAGGGAAACCCTAAATAGGGTTTCTGCGTCTAAAACCGTTTTAAAAGGCGGCGTTAGCGCTTTTCGGTTAGGTTTGGATCTAAGTTTGTTGTAAATTTATCTAATGTTATTTATTTATTTATTGTTTCGTGATAGGAATAGTTGGAAAAAAAAATTCATAATGTTTCAAAAATTGAAATTGAGAGCATGGTAAGAGATTACAAACTAGAAAATCGAATCTGTGAAAGTTTCAGTAGTCAATCAATTGAATCACTATAATTGTAAATTAGGACTAAAAAGATAATCAAATATCATTTTGGTCTATAGATGTTGATAAATACTGCTGTAAAAAAGATGGTCAATATTTCAAATAATGGCAATTTGCTGTTGAATAAAAGAAAAACCACATTATAAAGATTTTGGTGTATTATTTTTTATCTTTTACGTGTAAAAATAAATATCTTTTATAAGAAACGTAAATAATAAATTCATAAGGAACTATAAAACTAATTGACCCATACCTCAACAAGGATATTGTAGTTATGAAAATAAAAAAACAAGAGATTGTGATTGGGTTGATTCAGCTATATGTTATTGAGACCCAGACCCTCAAAATTCAACTTTTTAGAGGGACAAATGCGAATATACTGATTCATTAAAAGATACAGATGAAAGATTTAAAAAGGGAAGTCCCAAAAAATGAAATTAAAATTTCAAAGGAAAAATTTACCTATCTACATGGATGCAGGGGGAGAGAAGCATAAAGTTGGTGGCTCATATTTGTACAAAGAAAAGTAAAAATATTTAGTAGACTTCAACATTCCATTGCTCTGCCTTCTTCAATTGCTTCTTGTAGTCCGCCCAGACAATACCTTCAAAAGTGAAGCAAATGTAAGCCTCGGATCGATATCTATAGGACAGTAGATGAAGATTCTACCAAATTTCAACATTAAGCCCAAGCAAGTTGGGGTCGGTTATATTAGTTCCAACTGATTAATGCATATTTATAGTGAATGAGTTAGTATAAGGATTTTATCAATGTGTGGAAAAAATGACGACATAGTTTTGACATATGTTACCATCTCTTTCAGCAAGAGCAGACATAATTTCATCAATTCCCTGCTCCATGCCCTTGAGTCCACACATGTAGATGAAGGTGTTGTCTTTTTGGAGCAAAGTCCATAGTTCTTCAGCATATTGAGCCATTCTGGTTTGAATGTACATCTTTTCACCCTTTTCGTTCGTTTGCTCTCTGCTCACAGCAAAGTCCAATCTGAAGTTTTCTGGGGCCTTCTCCTTCATTTTCTCGAATTCCTACAACATGAAAAGTCCCAACTTCAAAATATGATCAACTTTGCCAGAAATACTTTGATTCAGCTGAGTAAACTGTGCAGATAAAAAAGTATTGATATGCTAGAAAATCACCTCCTTGTAAAGTAGTGAGCTGCTGGTGGGAACACCCAAGAAAAGCCATGCGGTACCGTTGAACTACATAACACCAAATCTATGTCATTCAGCAGATTAATGATTGGAGGTAAGAAAATGCTACATATGACTACAATGAAATTCTGCCGAACCTTTGGATAAACTACAACGACAACAATATACACAATGTAATCCCACAACCTTTGAATAAACCAATGTTGGATATTTTTAAATGTGTAAGAACCATTCATCCTCGACTCAGACAACACTTAATAGTTCACCATTTCGTCCATCTAAAACTCTCACTTTTATACCTAACTTTATCTCATTTGATACACTTTAAAGACTAATCAGACTGGCCAATTGTTTCTGGAGCTTTAGTACACACAAGCAAAAGCTTTTGCCTATAATCAAGCAGTGTTCTTTTCAATTCACTAGCATGTCCATGAAGCCAATCAAATTAGAATGAAGAGAAACTATCAAACAAATGTTTATTTTCTGTACCTTGTAGTCCTCGTGTTTCTCAAAGAACATTTTCCACAGGAATGAACGGAAAGGAGCAATTCCAGTTCCAGTGGCAAGCTGAGACAAAAATCCAAATTAGAAAAAATGCATAGTCAAATTGAAAGGCAGCAGATATATCTTAGATGACAATAATGTAGCTACAAATAAAATTCACCATTATAACGGTGGCATTTGGATCTTTAGGCATGAGCATTTCTTTGCCTACAGGTCCAGTAATCTTGACCTCTGCTCCAGGCTTCAAGTCACCTGCAATTTGTAACATTTGAAGTTACATAAGGATCAAGTACAGGCCAAGCATCATCTAGTACTCCTACTATATATAACGAACAGTCAAACTAAAATAAAACGAATAAACCTTAACATCGTCTATGAAATAAGGGAGTCGTGGATTCTTACATAAGAAGTTTGAGCAAACTCCTTTAACTTCTTCCCCTTTGTCATTGGTGTACACAAGCCTCTTGACACACAGGGAAACCTGAATAAAACCTCAAGTTCAGATACTTTGGTTCACCGTAAAACTTGCAAGCCCCTAACCTATGAGTAATATTTGGACGGCTGGCTTATTTTAGGTGCTTTTAAGCAGTTTTGAAGTGTTTGGGTAAAATTAAAAAGTGCTGATGAGCTCTTATTTTAAAGTCAAAATGACAAAAATAAGCCAAAAGTCATAAGTTAGAAATACTAACTTCTGACTTTTAGCTTATAAGTCATAAGCCAAAAGCCAATCCAAGCAGGCTCTAATATTCTAATGTATCACCCTATAGTATATAATCTCAAATTTCTACAGTTACATTTGTTGGCAGACTTGCAGACCCCAAAACAACTATGAGTATTTTGGAATTTGTATAATGTATCACCGATAGTTGTTGGTAGAAATGATAATCGCGCGAATATTAATCACAGTCAAAGCATATGATTATCAATCTGTTAAGAGTTAACTGTAATATTTGAAAATTTTCGAATATATAGGAACTCAAAGCTTACGGTTTTGGAGTCACCGAAGTCACCAAGGGCACTGCTAGCAATTGAGTACAATCTAAGCTTGTGAGGCTTCCCATTGGCATCAACGCCATCAGCAATCACACCAATGGATTGTCCTTCTCTATATGGGACCTCTCCTGATCAACCCATTAAAATTAATTCAGCTCAAGTAAAACTCACCAATTTATACAACAATAACATACCCAATGTAATCCCACAAGTGTACGCAGCCTTACCCCTACCTAGGTGAAGGTAGAGAGGTTGTTTCTGATGTGCCCTCGCCCGAAGCGATTTACACAACAAAATAAAAACTAATGATTTGCTAGATTAAGAGCATACCCTCAGTGCTAAAAACCATGTGCCAAGTTTCACCAGGTGCATCATCACCAGTGATCTTAGTGTTTAGTAGACATCTACCAACATAAGGTTCCTTTGGCCTGAATTTATTCACAATCACACCTTCATCCTGTTTCTTTGAAATCTTCTCAACTTTAGCAGGAGCCTCAGTGGTCACTTGGGCTCTGATAGAAACTAATCTACTACCACCAGACACATTTCTGTAGTACAAAGGCACCTGTCATCACAAATTAATCCATAGTCAGTATTAAAGTATATCACAATTTGCAAAAAAGTAAATTGAGTAATTTACCTTGTTGAAGTTGATTTTGTCAGTGGAGATGATGGAGGTTCTAGAGGAAAAAGAGGTGGACTTGGATGAAGGAAGAGAAACTGCAGCACTTACTGCAGTAGCCATGTTTATGAATTATGAATACAGAGAATTAAGAGGGGAGATTGGTGAAGAAGGAAAAATAAGGAGAAATGGGAATTGGGTAGTTTTTAGTAGAGATTGGGAGTGGATTATGAATTGGGTGGAGGAGATTGGATGTGAGGATAAGAGAAGTGTATGATTCTACAGCCCTTAGCCTTTGCTCTTTTGGCACTCAGTTTCTAACTAATTTGTGGCCAACAACGATCTTCTTGATATTTATTGATTCCAACCAAAACAGATATTTCATGCAAGAATTAAACTTATAACTTATATGCACACACCACACTGATTCACCCTTAATCACAAGTCAATATGAAGAAAATCTTGTTTAGAAGCGCCACCCCAAAATGGGTCATACAATGCGCGAGTCGAATTTAATCGGAGCTCCAATGTAGGCTCCGATCTCGAAAAACCAAAAAAAAAAAAAAAAAAAACTTATATGCGCACATTGTGATTTATGAGTTGTGACACTAAAAAGAAACTTATAATATCTTAGGATAATATAACTTGTCACTTATCAATTATCTGCTATTACCAAATTAATATTACATGGTAAATAATTTTTGCATAACCAAAACAAGGAGGCAAACTATAAGATTTAACTATCATTTGATCATAGATTTTGAAAAAATATTTATTTGGCCACAAGATTTGATCAGATTTTAATATTTTGTAAGTTCTCAAAAATTGGTTCAAATTGGTTTTCCACTCACAAACTTTTTAACAAAATCAAATAAAATGCATATTCAAACACAACTTTAAATTTCAAAAATCATAATTTTAGAAACTTATTACTTTTTAAATTTCAAGTTTCACGCAAATATCAAATCTGTATATTTTTTCAAGAATATGAGCTAAGCATTCTGTAAGGCTTTGAAATTGATGTCCAGTTAGTAACAATTAACAACATGATTTTAAGATGAAAGAAGTTATGGGAAAATAAGTTTAAGATTAAATCAAACATTGAATTAGGTGAAACTCTTCGTATTAGTAGTATCCTTTTTACATTTTACATATTGAGCGCAAAGAAAAGAAATGCCTTTTATTTAAAACATAAAATGGAATTGCGACGTAAATTAATTTTAATTTTAATAAGTTTGAGATTAAATCAAATAAGAATTATTTCATATTTAGTGTTAACACTTAACAACATTCTGAATTATTTCACCAATTCAATGTTATATTTGTTGGGTCAGACTTGTCGAAAAAGTTTTGGGCTTAACAACATTTTACCATGACTCCGTACCAAGGAAACTCAAACCCGAGATCTCTTGATTAAGAATACATGAATACTTACCACTTCATCATAATTCTCATTCATGTTTATTGTTTACCATGAGTTAGTTGCAGATGTACACATCCTGTCAAAAGTATACAGCTTAGCACTATTTTAATTTCAGCTAACATTACAAGCAATTAGCTGCCAATGGCCACTAGTAACCACTAACCAGTCAACACTAACTAATTAGGATGAGACGTATTTTATCTTTGTAAATCATCTTTTCCTGGTTATGAATGAGAACTCTAAGGACCCGTGTGGCCCCAAAAAAACTTAAACTTGGGAAATGGTGTTTGGCCATACAACTTGTCATTACTTGGTAAATAATATTTGGCAATATCCCAAGGAACTTTTAAAAATTAAAAAATAACTCCAAATTTTATATTTTAAAAAAAAAAAACATCATTTATTAATCCAACTAATATTATCTACCTCCTCCGAAAAAATTTGAGTTATAATTTGAGTGACAAGATTGAGAAAAAAGAACAATTTGTTTAAATGAGTTATAATTCATTTGAATCAATGACAAGTTTGAGTATGCGAGTAATGTATTGCTCTTGCTCATATTGTTATTTTGTTGTTGTTGATTGTTATCAATTATATTATAAAATTATTTTTTTAATGGAACATGTTCATTATAAAATGATACTAATACAAACTTAAAGTATTTTTAGTAATTATTAAAACTTACAGGTAAAAAAAATATCAAATATTTCTCCCAAAATTTATTGCCAGAAACATGATGAAACTTCACACAAGAATATTTGAAAATTTGGAGCGAAACTCATCTGAGCATGACAGGTTTTCGCGATTGAAGCGTAATCTGGAAATTTGAAAGTTTCTCAACTCTCAAGTACTTGGATGAGGTGTGAATCCTTCAATATTTTATCCAAGCAAAGGAAAAAAATATGCGGGCAAAATCTTCTATGATGACAAAAGTATAGACACCTTTTTAATCAATGTGATTAAAAGCTAGATAGAAAATGTTGGAAGCCGATTTTTTCAGTTACAAATAGAGTTTGTGAAAGCTGGCTTAAGTTATCTTTTTTATAAAGTATGCAGTCACAACTGTATAATACAAAGACAGGCTGAAAACATCCAGTATCCAGCCTGGGGCCTTTGGTGCCCACTTTGATTTCTCATTTCTGAATGAATTCACTCTTCTTCTGAAAAAAAAGAAAAGAAGAAAAATACTCTGCTGCAACAAGTTCATGGATTGCTGCTCACAGGAGCGGAGCCAGAACTTTTGACATGGTGATTTGATAGTGTAAAAAGAATAGTCTTGCGCGCAACAATGAGCTGCAAATCGTATTGTGTTAAGGGGATTTAAAACTTAATGGATTAACCTTATATATACTTGTAGTTCCGCCTAGAGGTGGCAATGGGGCAAGTTGAGTCAAATTTGAGCGGGTCATAATGGATTAAGACAACAATTGGGTCAAAATGAGTTAGGTAAGAGGTTATAGTAACGGGTTGGGCAGTTTGGGTTTGATTTTGCCACCCTTAGTTCCGTTCCTGATGGCTCATTACTCCCTATTCTCTGGGATCTAGAAAGAATAAAAAGAAAAAAGTTCCTTCGTGAGAAAGCAGCTGTGTCTTTATTGAAATGTCATGGGTCAAGAAAGGTGTTATTAGGTTGGAATGAGTTTTCTAGATAGGTCCAATCTTAAGTCTTCATTTTGTCAAATTCAGGGCTTGTTTGGCTGGGTCAATCACCTCAGCAAAAGAAGGTGGGCATCAACCAAATCAGCTTTTTATAATGGAAAAGAAAAAGTCATTTGCTATTCGGGGTTTAACACAAGTCAGCTGCCTTTGTAGGGTAGACTTAACATATGATATTAGTTTCAAAAAATCAAGGGGGCAATTACTTAGTCTCTTTTTTCTTTTTATAATCGAGAAATTCCCAAGGGTCATTGCGAATTACTTGGACCTCCTCTATACCATGGTGAAACTATTCATCTACTCTAATATGAGAATTACCATTACTGAGCAAACCTCTTACTTAATACAAAGATAGGCAGGCAACTTTCTTAAGTCTTTTCAAGGAACAACAAGATCAAAATAGAAAAATAAACTTTACAAGTATTGAGCTAAACTCATTGACCTACCTCCAAATTCATCAGCATTTCTCTCACAACAGTTTATCCATAACACAATTTATCACAATTGTTAAATTAGAGGGAGAATCTTTCAGTTATTCACCTTGGTTAGCATACTAGAATTCAAAAAATCATTGCTTGTTAAGTTTACTTTCATTCCATTCATAAAAAGTTTCATTACTTAAACTTCAGTCATCATAATTCACTCCTCAAATTTCTCTTTTAACAAAGAACACCTGAGTCTTAGTCTCACCTTAGAAACATTCAGGAATTTTGAGTCGCAATAGCTACACAGAGAGTAAAATAAAGGATTATGTTGGCATAGGGTCTTTTCCAAGGCCAAGTGAGACTGTGAGAGGCAGAGATTTCCTTGCAAAATGAGAAATGCCCTTAAGCATCACGAACTAAAAACCGGAAATTTGAGAAAATGAATATCAATATAACCAAAGAATAAGGTATTCTGTGTCCTAGATACAATAATACACCTTGTAGAACTGAACAATATTACAATGGAGCAAAAGTCATTTGATTTTTGTATGGGGTGAACAGGGTGTTCCACTATATCATTAGGGCAGACAAAAAGACCTATCTTATGTACATTCCCAAGACCATAGTAAACTGAGAGAAAACTGTAAATATAAATAGAAACTTTTCATCTAACAACTTACAAATCCTGCACATTGAGTTTTGCAGATGCAATTAATGGAATCCCCTTGATCCTCTGGACTGATAGAGTTCCAGCCTGCTTTTAGATTCCTGCAGTAAAGACTCCATATATTCATCTTGAATCAAGTATGACTGTTTTGATGCCCATTCAAGAACTGTAAGCACCTCAGCTTGAGCAAGCTCTTCGCTATCAGGGACGTGCAATGCAATGTAGCATAGCAAAAGCAATGCAGGACTTTGAACTATTTGTTCACCAAAGTAAACAAGTTGGATCAGATGTTTTGCCCCTCCAGCACTTATGATTGCCTTGGAATGATCAAGGTGAAGGTAATTATCCGAGCTAGCAAATTTTTTTAGGGCAATGGCAGCTTCCTTAGAAATATCTGCTTCTCGCTCATCAAGCAGTTTTACTAACGGAGTAATCATCCTTGTCTCAGTAGCTCGAAAAGTCCTAGCCAAACTCCCAATAGCTTTAACACATGGAACAAGCAGATCTGAATCAGCTTGTTCAATGATTCTTAGCAATTGATCAACAACAGCTTTGCAGGCAGGGGAATTAGGCTTGAAGGCTGACCTTCTCAACTCAGCATCTACTTCCGCCACAGATGTTATTTCCATTATTGCCATAGCAGAATCATACTGAACATCTTCAGGTCCTTTCTCTAACAGTACTGCAAAACAAAGCAATGCTCTTGATTCAGTGATACTACGACAAATGGGCGAATTTCCCTTGGCAAGTTTCCATAGTGCTCTTGCAGCCATTGCCTTCATATAAGCCTTAGTAGCAGGGTCCTCTAGTTCTCTCCCTTTATTATTCAGCCCAGATGAAGAAAGACTATGCTGACTGTGGTGGTGCGCTTGATTTTGCTTCTGACTGTTATTTCCATTAACCTTGGTCTGATTTAAACTATTGACAGGATTCTGCTGAGGCTGTTTTATTTGACCCTTCATTGCTGTAGCAACCACACTGTGCATGTGATTAGGCTTCTTATTCCCCAAGGGATGTGGAAGAGTGTGATTTTTGTCATCATCCTCAATCAACTTATGCACAGTATCGGCAGCGCTACCATTGGTATTACTAGCCAAGACAACAGCGTGGTGCATCGATGTGGCTTTGCTGACAATGGCGTATTTGCTATGCTCCTGAACCGTCTCGAAAGCAAGATGACTAACCAGCAATCGAATTGTATTATGCTGGTGAAAAAGATCTTGACATTTGGGATAATGAGCAGCAAGCTCAGATACTGCCCAAGCCACCACTGCTTGAACCTTCATTGGACCTTCTTTGAGGATTTTCGCAAACACTGAGCAAACCCCAGCATGTATCATGTGTTCAACGCTTTCCGGGTCACGCCCAAGAAGACCAATTGCCCTAGCAGCATTCTCCTGACCTTCTGATTTCCCTTCCTTCAACAATTTCAGCAATGGTCCAACTCCACCTTCTTCAATAATCAATTTTCCATACCGGTCATTGTCTCTGGCTAAAGAAACAAGCGAATTAGCCGCGTCTGATCTGTCATCAACACTCCCCGTGTACAAAATAGCGATCTGCTCCCAAATTAGGCATAAAATTGGCTCATTAGCAGCAATAGGAGGGAGACCCAAACAGTCATCAGCTCGTTCATCAGCTGAAGCCGAAACACGGAGAAGCCAAGACACGTCACCAATGGAGTTTTCCAACTGAGAAGACATTTTACGGAATTGAGCAGCAGGGATGATGGTAAAAACTCGCTTTACAAGTCCATGGGCTCTGCACTTTAGCACAAGCGCCGAAGCTTTTTCAAGAACTTGTTCAGTATCGTCAATGATCCGACGCGTGGGCCGTTCATAAAGGTCGTTGCCGGCGCGTGCAGCCTGACGGAGAAGAGCCACAAGTTTCTCAGTTTTAGACCTGAGATCAGTACATTCTTGCTTGAAGGAACTTGCCTCATCGGCTGCCTTTATCACCTGGTCTGCTAACTGGATCGGCTTTGTCAAGATCTGCTTCACTAGGTCCGCCATGAAACCCCAAAAATCCAAAAACCTCTGAACTACAGCAAAACCGTAGATCAGAAGTCTTTAAATAACCCCAAACCCAAAATCAACACACTAACCGGAAAAGTCACAAAACAGAGTCTTGAAATAATGTTTTGTTGTGTAGAGAAAAAGAAATGAAGATGGGGGAGAAGAAAGGGGAATTGGAATTATATGTTTTAGTAGGTTTGAAAGGGATTTGTTTACATTGAAACTTGAAAAGGTCTTTCAAGGTTTGGCAATGGAGGAGTTGGGGTTGGGTGACTGACTTGGACAGTCTTACGATTTTTACGAGGTCAAACGCCGTGTTTTATTGAAGAGTAATAATAATATATTCTTCTTTCCTTTTCGACTTATTTTTATAAGGTTGGACTGCGCTGCTCTGTTGTAATTAGCTGTCTCAAAACTATAATAATCTAATTTCATATCAATAAATTTTTACCGTTATAACATACGGTAATAAATTAACCATCCAAATATCGGAATAATTTGTAAAAGATTAAAAAAATGACAGTCAAACTGTCGAAACACTGCTAATACGTAATATTGTTGCTCTCTCTATCCCATTTTATACAACTCACTTAATGAAATAATTTATAGTTACTCAAAATTCTTTCTTTGTCAAATTTCATATGAAATCAAATTAACTCATATAAAATGAAACGATAGAGTAATATACAAAGAGAAGAGTTGTTAGTTGTCACTTTTAATTACCTACTATTGGAAATGGTCCATTTGTTGGAGAATCAAAAAATATTAGGAACAACTGGGTGTATATATCAACATAGGGATGTGGAGATAAAAAGGTTTTGGGCAGGAATTTTTTGTAATGAGAAAAGCAGATCATAAGGTATGTGGGGTTTGTTATTGTCGCTTTAAGGACTAAATACATCACATGCCTCCTTCAATGCCAGATTAAACGGCTACCCTTTTTTGGTATAAGACCAAAATACTTATTTCAAATAATTAAATTTAAAATTTCAATGTATCATTAACAAAATTAATTTAGTAAAATACATTTATAACTAAAATCTATTTAAGTAATGTGTTGGATCAACAAAAATCTAAGTATCTTTGTCCCTAATTATTTGTCCATTTTGATAAATTAAAAAGGGACAAATTCTTTTTACTTATTATACCTTCAATTAATTATTTTGAAAAAGGTAGAACTTCTTTAAAATATTAAATTTTTTAATTCACCCATTTCATAATTTATAAGGGTAAAATAGTAAATTCATTATATCAATTTATTTATTTTTAATAAATGTATCAATTCAAAAGTGAACAAGTAATTAAGAACCAATGGAGTAATATGGAACGAAAAGAGTACTATTATTTCATGGCCATAGACTTTCCTCTCTCTTTTTTCTTTGTACTTTGTTATAAAGCTAATTAATGAGCCAATATTGATCTTTGGTCCAGTTGCAATATTGTGGTTTGGTGAATTTGGAATACCTTGTCTCTGTAATTTTTGGCGCAGACACCATCGCCGTTGAAAGTACTACTTTTAACTTACATTGAAATACTTGTTTTCATCAAAATTTTGAGAAAAAATAAGACATGCTTCTCTCACATTTTTATCTTTTTGCCTTCTTCAATGGAGCTAAAGCATTAGTTATGACTTCAGTAAGACTCAATTAATTTAGCTAATATATTATATTTGTATTAAAAATTTACTTAATTTATATAAATAATTTATTTAAAACTAAATAAACTTATCTCTTTTTTTCAAATTTGTAGATTCGCCTCTCCCTATTGTCTCTATCTCTCTACCTTAGTCACAATGTTCAAAATTTTAGCATGAAGGGATAAGATTGCATATATTCAAGTATTCAACCACAAGGCATAAGTTTTTGACTTTATAAGTATGAATATGTTAAACGTGTTAGCCTCACTTAATCAAATGAATATAATAACAAATTAATTGACGCGTGGTTGTATTAGTGATAAAGTCAAAGCAACATATACGAAATCATGTAGGCAAGTATGATGGTAAAAATTACTCATATGAGAAAAAATGTATGGGAGTTGTCAGTTGCTTGCAGATTTCATTTAATTACTTGAGCGCCATCAATGCCGCAACGCCATGGCATAATTTTTGAGTCACATAATTGAGTGGTGACTACTTTTCCACAAATTATGCTATATTCCAACTCATACTTTTCTCTTAAAAAATATCTTCTCAATTATATTCCTTTTTATTACTCCGATTTATTCGTTCACTTTTACATATTCATAATAGACCTCAAAAAATAAATTATATATGTTGACTATTAGTAATATTAGAAAATAATAATTAATATTAAGAGTAAAGCATAAAAAAATTATTTCTTAGTATGTTAAACTGAATAAATAAATTAATATAATGATTACATAAAGTGAATAGTATGAGTGGTACGGGGATATAAAGTTCACGAAAGAGAGTAATATTCTTTTTTTTTTTATTGGTTCTAGAAGTTTCTTATATCCTCATTTTTAAGGTAATCAAGTCATCTCAATCGCCAAGTAAACACCTAATCTAGTTTGATTTCGTAAAATATATTGCATCATTAGTGCATAAACTCAAAACTGTTACCTCGTTAAAGTAATAGAATGGATTTATTTTTGGATATTCTTATACAGTAGAGTATAATGTATAGGGTTAAAGAATGACTTGGGTAATTTCACGAATAGTTAGTCAATTTTTATTTTATTATATATTTTTTATTATTATTATTTTTTTTTTTGTTGCATCAAAATTGATTAATTTTTTTTTTTATACAAAATCACTCAACTAATTTACTCAAGTATCACATAAAATCACTAGACTAATTTTTAGAGCAACTTTCATATATAGCAAACACAAAAATCATATTTGTATATTTTTAGCTATAGTTTGCATAATTGCGCTCCATAACAAATATAAATATGTATATTTCGCTATACATATACAAAAGAAAGCAGTTGTATATAATATGTTTCTGTTTCGGTATACATATACAAAAGATCAATTGTATAATATGTGTTTGTATAAAGTGAGAAAGACAAAAGAGAATTGGGTAAGGGAATATTTGTATTGTATAATCATAAGTGCATAGGACGAAGATATGTGTATTTGCATGTGTATATACAATTTTCTCTCGTTTTATACAAACAGAAACACAATTTATACATTTTTGTTTGTATAAGCGAGAGAGGCGAGCGAGATCTAGGAGAGGGGAGAGAGGGAAACGAAAATATATGTATATATACAATTTTCTCTCGCTTTATACAAACACAAACACATTTTATACATTTGCATTTGTATAAAAAGCGAAAGAGGTGAGGGAGAGAACGAGAGTGGCGAGCGAGATTCACCAGGAGAGAAGCGAAATAGCAACAGTTTGGTATGGGGTACAATTAAATCAAACTATGTTTATAGTATTTAATTTAAATTAATAGTTTGCTATTATATACAATTTTCCCTAAATTTTATAACCAAAAAAGAATCATTCAACTTGGACTAAATATGACAACACGTCATTAAACAATCTTTATAAACCAAAAAGCCATTCCACTTGTTTACCCATCGTATAAAATATCCTTTATGTTTCCTCTAATGAATTATGTAATATTTAGAAAAAATTAAGTGGCAGTTAAAAAAAAAAGTTTAGTGATTTTTGTGATACTTGAATAAAATTGAGTTTTTTTTTTTTTGTTAGAAAAGATTTTAATGACATTAATCCAATGAATGAAAGTTGAGTGATTGTTTATGAAATCAACCCACAAGACGATTTCACACGGTGGGAATAATATTAATTGTATTAACATGAAATGAAAAGAATTGAAACTTTCTGTTTTTTTATTAGCAATGAAACAACCATGATCATTTTAGGTACTCAGTCAAGTCTTGACTTTCAATATTTATTTTACAGTTGCACTTATCATAATCTTTCTTAGCAAATTGTGGGGACAATTTGCATATAATTAAAGGATTAATGGCAATTTTTATCTACGTCTTCTATTAAATTAAAAGAGAGTAGATGTATACTAGAACTTATTAATCATACATAATAATTCTCAAGAAAGCTACATGTTGCATTGATTCAACTACGTTTTCACTATCACTTGATATCAATTTACCGATTCAAACTTCAATAATTTAATTGATGTACTTTATTTAATTAATTTCTCAAAAATATATATACTCAGCTAAAATAAAATTGAATTATTTGAGTTGTCTTTTGATGGATTTTTTTTCTTTATTAGGTAAAATGGAGGGAATTATAATTTAAAAAAATTGTATGTTTCAAGTACCGATTGAAACTAAAAAATGGAAATCATGGGACATTATAATTAGTTGGCCCCAACATAAGGGAAAAAAATAAAGCAGGTATAATTTTAAAAGGGAGAAAAGAACAGCTACTACTGGTAGATTCTCTATATATAAATTATTGATCCTATAAATTGTTTAATAAGTTGGTGAATCTTATTATCAATTAGTTGGCAAACCATATTTTGGAATAGTGGCAATCACGAAGTACCCAATTTATACAAACTTTAACAAATGAAGAAACGGTCACGCGTAGTAATGAAAATTTAGAAGAGTTGTTCTATCTTTTGGTTTATATATTAGTTAGTTCCAATTTATTTATCGATCATAGCATTTATATTAAAATATCATGAAATATTTTAAGTTATGAATAATTTTATTTATCTCATTCCATACTAAACGACACCTAACGGATAGTAGTAAGAGAAAATTGCGTCTAGATTCATTAGGATAAAAGTGCACTCCTTTAAATGGTAAGTTCGTACTCTAAACATAAACAAGCTTTTATAGAATTGTTAACAATGTGCATGCATCTATCTAGGCTTAATGCATGTATCATCCTCTCTCACACATAAATAGTTGGCAAAAATACATAAACAGGGCATCTCGATCATAAGGTCATTAAAGCAATCGATTGGAGCCCTAATATTTTTGGAGCCTCCATTTTCTTCCAAATATATATATATATATATATTGATATATTGTTAAAAAAGATCTCATATATTATAAATTTGAAAAGAATTTTTTGGATAGAAAGTATAATAATTTTTTTACCTCATTTAATATAGAGATCATTGTAATAATTGAGAGACGGAATAGCGTGTAGTTAATTATTGTATCATTTCTTATGTGCCTATTTATTTTGTTTCTTCATTTATATTCCAACTATTATCATAAATCAACATTATTATTCTTATATTTATTTATTTGTCCTCTTTCACTATTTATATTCTTTCGTTATTGAATATTCTAAAATTTCTCAAACGTTCAAACCTTCTACATTATGCAAAATATATTGTTGTGTGTTTATAAAACGATCAAATTTGATTTTTGGTATCTTCTTCAATTTTCAAACACTAAAACTAATCAACACTATTTTAATATCACTATATCAACTTATCAAATTCAGCTCAACACTATTTCAACATAATTATATAAAAATTTATCAATGTTTTGAGTCGAGTTTTATTATTCTAAATTTATATTATATATTTTCCATTGAATATGTACATTATTTGCATTCTTACTTCATAAAATTCATGTATATTCTACCTCTCCAGACCATATTTGTAAGATTACACTAAGTATGTTATAATTATTCAATTTATATATGTCAACTAAAAAAAATAAAGCCTCTCTGTGAAGTTTAGCTTTAGGCCCCCAAATTTGTTGAGACGATCCTGTACATAAACATGACCCTTAACTTGGTGTCAGCTGACAACTATATATGATCTTTAACTTTGGGTGTGCACAAATAGACACTTAAACTTGTATAAAATTGAACAAATAGACACATTCATCCTACGTGGCAATGTTGTGTCCTACGTGGAGTTCTATGTGTATTATGCCATGTAGGACATGTGTGTCTACTTGTGCACACTCAAAGTTAGAGGGCATAATTATTTGCTAAAGCCAAGTTAAGGATCATGTTTATGTATTATGCCTAAATAATTCTCTTCAACTATTTTTTCTTTTCTCTATCTAGCTAGCTATATGATGATTGATGAAAAATATTGGAGCCTCAAATATTTTCTTTTAAAACAAGGAAAATATATTCGATGGACATTGAGTTTTTGCCTAGGAGGGAGGGTTTTACTCTGTGCGCACCCAAAGAGTAATAGCTGCGGGTTTTCCTTGTAATAAAAATAAATAAATCAATGGACATTTATGTAACATTTGGTTACACAAATTGCAATAATTGTACGTGATCTAGAGATGCCATTTCTCCCGACGAATTTCAATTGCGTATTGCTTAATATGGAAGGCATTGCGAAAAAAAAGTTAAATATTAATTACTACTTTTGTTTCAATTGATATGACAAGTTTTTCTTTTTAATTCGTTCCAAAAAGAAATGAAATGGAGAGAGTAATACTAATACATAGACACCCTGACATATCATATAAGATTCCTTTCTCGAGGCAAAAGCAAACAAAAATGAATAGGTGAAAAGTTTGATAAATGCATTTTCAGTTTAGTGAAAGGATATCACAATTTTTCAACTTTAATTTGCTGGCAGCCGGCAGGTATTTGTAGGTACAAAAATGGTCCATTCTGAAAGAATAAATTAAACAAAATACAGATTCATATTAAGCTAAGCAACAAAGAAGGAAAGAGATTGAGAAAGCGAGATGAAGTGTAAATTACTTTTCACATCTCTAAACACAAAATCTTCTTTGGACTCTGCGAAAAGTTAAAAAAAAAAACAATTTTCTTCTGAAAGAACTTATTGCTTGAAATTATAGTTTGCTTATGAAAATTGTGTCTGAATATATTTAGCAAATGCTTATCGTACTTCATTACGGAGAGAATTAGTACAATTTCGACATCATTCTGCTTCTGATGTTTCCAAGAAGCATCACAAGCAATGGCATATTTGAAAGGATATCTTTTGAACACAGGGTAAATAAAAACAAATTAAATTCTGCCATGAAAAATGAAGAAGAAAAAAAACAGATTTATACTTGAAAAATTATGAACCCTTGGTTTCTAGTAGAATATATTTGTATTCCTCGAACATTGTCTACCAATTCTCAATCAAAGTTCAGCTGTATTTTCATTTTTTCTTCTTTTTTCATGATCACATTCTTACAAGAAGTAGGACCACATGCACAAGAATGTCCAACATTATTAATTGGGAAGAATCAATGAATATATAGACTGTTGTCTTGTTATATTGTTTTTGGGTGATCCTCAGCTCATGGCCTTATGTTTGAGGTTGATTTTTTTTTTTATGGTATTAAAGTCACCTTTTTCTTGATTTACTCAATGTTGGGACCTGGGTCCCCGTCATATATATTATTATGTTGTTTACGCTCCAAATTGTTTGATGTTGATTGTCCTGTATTAGTTGAGGGAATAAGTTGTAATCTCCTTAAATATATTTACCAATCTGATCCCTAAGCAAAAAAAAAAACTCAAAGCTTTATAGAGATAGAAATAAAAGCAACACCACAAGCATCAACAGTTTGGTCTAATATTTTTTAGATTGAGAAATTGAATAGTAGTAACATATAGGAAGAACAAGATATGCTTTCTTGACCTATATCATTTTGTCGAATCAATAAACTTCAAAAAATAACAAATATATTCTTTGAAGAATCAAAAGCAAACATGTCATGAATTCATTCCTAAACAGACCTCAGCACCAACCAAGATCAAAGATCAAAGATCAAGATCGTATGGGATACTTTTTGGGATCCATTTATCACCTTGCAAAAAATTGCGAACAGTAAACTTAGACGCCTCTGTTTTATCAATAACTTTGGACCATTGTACTCTCTTGCTAGTATCAGAGCCTGGTCCCCTATTATTATACTCAGCCAAATATATCTGCGTCACTTGTGGATTTTCACTCCACCCTCTTGGGTCAATGAAATCACTAATATAACTAGACATAATTACTGCCTTCCCTCCATTTTTCCAAGGCCAACCTAAGAAACTTTCCACTTCTGTCTTGTTAAAATTTCTTGTAGTTGATATGTTACAATTCTGAAGTACTAACCCCGGATTCGAAGTAATGCTATCTGCCCCTGGAGCAAGTATTCTGACTCCTTGTCCATGATTTGGCGGTCTTGCTTTAAGACGACAATTTTGAAAAATAGCACGTCCGCTACCAGTGATAAAATCGATTGTACCAAAAATTAAACATTCTCTAAAAAATGAAGTATCTGAGGAAAAAATTGTATCCTGGCAACCCAAAAAACTACATTTATAAAATGAAGCAAACCCTTTAAAAGGAGCAATTGTTAATGCAGCTGCTTGACCACCTGCTGCTCCAGCAGTATTTCTGATTGACAACGAAATTCCAATAAAACCACTGCCGTATACTTCTGTTCAGTCAAAATTATTTTATAACGTTGTTAGACGCTCGTAACATCTATAAGTTAAAAATACAATTAATAGATTTACCTAATGTGGCGGTATTAGGCGTTGGATATCCTTTACTGCTTTTACTTGCTGTAATTACTGTGGCGTCCATACCATCACCAACAAGGGCTATATTTGGTTTCTCATTCGGAATAGTGATGTTTTCATTGTAATTTCCTTTTTTGACATGTATAAAATATGTTTTTGAACTCATTTTTGGTGCTGCATTTAACGCTTCAGTGATTGTTTTGTAGTCGCCTGAACCATCTTGTGCAACTGTTGAATCGAACGTCATACAATTCACTGCACTACACCAGAGCATCACAATTACTATCAAAATTACTTTGTCTTTCCTTTCCATCGCCATTTTTTTCCTACATTAACAAAAAATAATAATATTAATATCCAAAAATTTAAATAAATACAAACTAGATAATTGAATGCTAGTAATTTAGAATGTGTTTGGGTTCATTGAAAAAAAAACAAGTAATTTTCTAGCGATAAAGCATTATCATAAATGTTTTCTACTGAAAAATGTTTTTCTTTAGTGCCGAACACATCCTTAGTGTAGAATTGCTATAGTCCATCCTAAAGTGCCAAATTTGATTCTCAAATGGTTTTTTTCTAAAACTTAATAAAATCTCAATAAATATTAGATTTAAATTCATAATAAAGACGAAAATCTCAATAGTTGAATCTATTAAATTTAAATTATAGATCTGTCTATATAATTCTCCAGCCCTAAAAAAATTGAAACACGCATTAAAGTAGATAACTGATTTAGTAGAGAAAAATTCACAAAAAAAGCTAAAGTACTAATATATCTGAACTAATACTATAGGAATTGCAGGGATAGAGTTCTGAAATAATTAGCATTAGCTTACCACGAAATTAACAAACTTTGATGGATGCTTATGTGAGTGTATATTCAAAAGACAAAAATAATTAATTGATGATTAATACATTGTAAATTTACAACTATAAATGTGATTATGAAAAATTGATGAAACATTTGTAGGTGAAATATGAAATTGCATAGGCCTTCATCTTCATTATATAGGAGCACAAATGATAAAAGTCAAATTAATTCATTAAATATGGAATAATTATTTTTATTTTTAGATGTAACGGTTTAGATGCATATTACATGCTACTATAAAGTCAAACTTGCGAAAGATTTAGTTTTTAAATTTTGACTGGTAATTTCAAAGTGGAATATTTAACATTAATTACCTAAGTAGGTGAATTTATATCTTCGAGTTTTAAGTAGCAACTTACAATTAATGGGTTCATGTGTAAGGACACAGATTATACATCTTTGACAATGAATTTGGAAATCTTCTTAAGTTTTAGGAATAAAATCATATATTTAAAAACCACATAGAAACTATTATAAGTCATAATATTAACAATTCAAATTATTTTAAAATAAATTAAAAAATTACGATAAAAAATAAAGTTATTTAAATCATAAAATCTGAAAACTCACATTAATTGAGACAAGTATAGATTTAACCAAAATTCGGAATAGTAGAAAAACCGAGGGCTAGTGTTGGCGGTAGAATAGAAGGCTTTTTTCTTTAGGGGTGTGGGCGGGGGGGCGGGGGGGGGGGGGGGAGCG